>JAWPHD010003842.1:0-204309 GCA_037043455.1 Cyrtodaria siliqua
TATTCAATTTTTTAATTTGCATCAACCTGAATTTATAAGAACATTTTATTTCGAATTTTGTGTTGTAAAATTTCGTAATGTTTTTTAATTTTGCAAATTTTGTTTATACCCTTTTAGCATTTTATTTCTCTTATTTCAACTAACTGGGATTTGGGCCTGTGTATTATCAGTGGGTTGGAGACAAATTTGCATTGCATAGAACAAAGTTCATAACAGATCATCACAGAGACTGATCCGCAAGGGGTTCAAACTCACGACCCCTGGATTAGTAATCCAGTGCGCTACCTATGGCCCCCTAACCGGGAACATATCTCCAATATTTATAAAATTCAACTAGTAGATTAACTTTGTGTTTATTTTTAATTTTTCAGCAAAGTTTGAATATAAGAAATAACAACACAAAATAAAGTAATCAAATTATCAAGTTTTTTTATTTTTTTTAAAAATCTCTTTGTATGAAAATAATGAAGAAAGTATTACATATATTGTCATTTTACCATGTTTTGTGTCAATCAGTGGTGGTAGCTGGGGCATACTCCTATTACACCGGTGCGTTATACATAAATTTGTGAAGATACACTTTTTTTTGTCGTGTCATTTTATAGAGGATCTTTATACGAGTAACTCATTTATTATTGAATTTAATTAAAACGAGTTGGCAATAAAGATATTATTGCGAGGCTCTGCCGAGGCATTATAATTAATTTTGCCAACGAGTTTAATAAATTCAATAATAAACGAGCACGATTGTAAGATTCTTTTTTATCACATAACTTCAGGTAAATGGTAGATTTACCATTTATTTAGACAGATCACCTCTATAACGTAATGTCTCAAAAATAACCGTCATTTAACCATGACAAATTGACGTCATTTTATATATTCGGGCAAGTCGGAAAGAAGTTCGGTATTTTTACGTCGAGAGCCGAGTTATACGGAAAACACCGAGCGATAAATCGGAAGTGATATTACCACTAGGTTAATATCAAAAATATGTCATTGGTTTATTAACACTCCTGCACCGCAAAATTATGTGATAAATTATATTATTGCATGGCAATAATGTGTGTAATTCCGTTAATACCCGACACCAGTTCACTGTGTTGTCTTATTTTATTCCCTGCAGTATACGCACAGTTTAACATTTCCATGTTGTTAACCTGTCAAGTTAGTTTACGATTGGAAAGCTAGATATTTCAGATATTAAATAAATGTGGATTTTTTTTTTTCGAAAAAGCCAATCTTAGTACATTTCCCTGTTTATTTATACTAATGTATACTGCCAGAGAAAAGAAAAATGAATATCACTATCAACAGCACATGGTTCACATAAGTAATTTTACACATATGCATCTGGTTATAAAATTAAAATAATGCAAAAATATATTTCCGTTCAGAAATGCGGAATATTTTTGTGATGTGGCAGATAAATAAAATGCACTTGCGGCGCCAAAAGTCAGGGATTTGCATTGGTAAGTTTTGAAAAAAAATCTGAGGGGGGGATGGGGGGATGTCCCCACAAACCCCACTAGCAACACCAAGTGAATTGCTCTGTGCGATAGTCCAATTTTGGCTATAGCTACCCCCCTGTTTGTCGTTAATTGTAGTATTAATAAACACATTAGGTGTAATTAAAAAAAGCGACCTCAGCTGAAAAATGTTTTTGACTTGTGTCGGCCAGTGTCGGTTCGAGCCCAACTAGGAAAAAAAAACTTGATGTCCAATGGAGATCAAAAATTTATGGATGAGCACTGGAATGTTCCTCCAGTCCAGTTTGAATATGAATTACTTTTTTTAATTAAATGAAACTTGAATGCTGATAAATATGTCACATGTACTATTACTAAAAGTGCACCAATATTTTAAAGTCTTAATTGTCTACTACAACCCAGAATTGGGCAGATTAGAATTCTGAAAATGGAAAAATAATCTTTTGTAAACTTGCTGCAAAGTTGTCATAAAGTATAATAATACTTGTTAGTTTACCATGTCAATGCATCTCAATGAAATCATTATATAAAACAGTTATATAAAAATAACCACAAATGTGTTCTGTTTTCTTTTAACAAGGCCATCCCTTAAAAAAATGTTTGTGCTCCGACCCATTATTTTTCATCTGGGTAGGTACATAGCTAATTTTTTATTTTTTACCAAATTTTGATTTTTGTATTGTCATTTTTCAACCCAAAATAGACAGAAATTCATGGGGAAAAAAATCCGACGCTCTTTGAAAGTCAATAAATGTTTTGCGGTAGCTGCTTTTTTTAAGTGAGTAGGTAGGAGCACGGCAAACAATTTCTTTTTTAAAAATTGCCCAACTACAAACAAGTATACTTGTTATTAAGTACTATTAACTAAGCATGTTTTGAAATAATACATGTTTTAAAATTACACAACCATAAAACAGACATATGTTATATGAGACGACAACTTTGTTTCAGTGCCTGTTAAAGGACACATTAAAATTCTGTATGTCTTCCCCAGCCCAATTATTCGTTCAATATGAACTCTTTTTACTAGAACATTTTTCTGTCATTTACAACAATTTTTCCTGTCATTCGGTTTTTTATTTCTGAAAAAAGTCGGAATGTTAACATGCACATTTGCTGTTGCAAATAAATCTTGGACATTAAATCCCCTTGTCTGCCATACACACTATCTCCAGGGGTCACAGGCACTAACAATTTTTACAATCGCCTCAAACAATCTGCCTGTCACTAGTAGATCCTCCATAAGCTTGGGAAAATGTAGTTGACTAATCCACCAGGTGTCGAACCAACAATAATTTTTAAAAAGTATTTTCTGTTTTTGTATGTAGAAATATGTAGATTGTTTGAGCTCTAGGTGCTTTAGTTTTTTTATTGGGCATTCGGTTCCATCAATAATAATTCTTGTTTTCGGAAATTTTTAATTTAAAAATCGGATGAGTAAGAAATATCTCACAAGATTCTGGCTTGGCCATATATTGGCTTTTCATCAAGGCGTCGGACGGCCTGTATCCATTTTCGCCTTTCTTACAAGGATCTCTCGGGTATTCGTGACCTCCTCTTTCGTGACAATCAGGTACGGAGCAACAAGTTTTCGCGGCATTTTAAGAAGTTTTTAATTAATTTTATAAAACGCGGGAAGTAAATTTGATTTGCTTTGAGTGCGATATCAATTGAAGTAATCCGAATGAGGGACCGGTACACATTGCGCCACCTAGTTAGTAACGATAACTCACCACTATAGACACCATTATTACACTGAAACGTAGGTTATTTTTAATTAATCTTTACGGAATCAAACTCTTGGGATAAAAAAGCTGTTTGACTGTATGCCTACAATCTGTTTTCTTAATATAATATTTATATACAATTGTTTTTTACAATTTTGAGATAAATTACAATAAGCTTAATTTGTTTTTTACAGAATTTATGAAACACAGACATGCATTTTCTCATGACTGATGAACATTTTATATAAAAATCATGTTATCATAATCATTGAATCTAGTTTTAAACATGGACAACAATAAGATAAATAGATGTGTGCGGTTTACAGTATACATATATTAGCATGGAAACAAGTAATTACTAGTCACGATTTCAAGTGACCAATCAGATAACATTTACACTAGACTGATTGTGATTCATTTCGAAATAAAGGTTGTCCAGAGCTGTTTCTTTATAAATTACCGAAAATGAGAAAAAAGTGTCCTTTAGATATGACAGTACCCCAAACGCCTATGTCAAACGTAGGTCCGCATTGTATCACAAAAATAAATGGGGCAAATTATAGTCACAATGAACAACAATACCACAAAATATAGAATAGTAAAGGACCGACTTAAAATGGTTAGATTTAAATCGAGTTGGTGTGTACACTGCCCCCTGCTATTTGGGTCATCCTCAGTGCCCAAAATGGGACAAGACACGCGCGAACAAAGCCACGTCCTTATCAAAAGGTAGTTTATAACAAAAAAAAGACAAAATCCAGAGAAAATTACCAAACGATAAACTTAAATGTTTGTTGTAAATTAAATACATTAACAAAAACATAATAAGTTAATACCTCATGGTATATCCAGAAGTGTTACTGGAAACAACCGAAGCAGATGCAGCCAAAAGAGAATAAAAACAACAATTTAGGCTACCAACATTTGAGGGACACCAAAATCAACATTATGTTTAAGCTATTGGTAAATACGAGCAGGGAAGAAATAAAATAGAATTATTATAATGACTACATAAATGTAGATAGATGCTATACGTATGTGTTCATACGTGTATGTAGGTGTGACTTTATTTGTGATTTCGTGTTCAGCTCATGACGAAATCACGTATTTAAGCGATCAAATTTAACGCGCATTTTTGTTTATAAAATATAATCAGAAGTCGTATATTTATCGCTGTTACCTGTACCAAGGGTAGATAATTATACAATTATGGACTTTTTCAGCTGTTATACATGATGTGGATATGCACCAAAAAAAATCATTATTGACCGAGGGCGATAGCCGAGGTCAATAATGATTTTTTTTGGGTACATATCAAACATCATGTATAACAGCTGAAAAGTCCATAAACTGTTTTATTATATAACCCTCAATTTACAATTATATAATAAAAACAGTTATGTATCAAAAAAAACAATTATATAAAAACAGGTCAATATCAAAAAAACAGGTCAATATCAAAAAAAACAGGTCAATATCGCTAGATATTTTTTTCTAAAAAATTACTTTTTAGCCAATGAAAAACGCGTCTATTTATAGGTTATATAATAAACATGTAATATTTTAATGGCTTATATACTGACTCTTTTGATGTTTGGTCGAATTGAAACTACTTCACCCTTGACTCATCCATATGCATGAGTTAATTACCATTTTTAAATATAGTGTCTGTAGCTTTAAGATCATGCACATATTCTTTTGTGGATTTTCAAATGTCAACTTGTTTCTTTCATTTTCAAATTTATTTATGTTTTTAAATGTTTTTAATCACATGTTTTTATAATAATAGCGATGTGCCGTTTTTTTGTAGCCTCATTGATTAATTTTAATTATAACTTCATACAATAAATTTAATTCCAAACATATACATCTTTCTTCAAAGAATCCTTGAGATTATTCAGTTGTATGATAATGAACATGAATAATATGTAGTACATAACAAGAGCACCGTTGGCACCAGACGCTCGACTTTGGTAAAAACAAGGTTTCCATCAATTATATACATGCTTTAACCAAGATTTGTAAGTATATAAGTGGCATAATTTTGTTATAATTAAAACAGGGACAAATATACAAGATGCCAAATACATGTATGAAGTTTCACCCATTATGTAAAGTACTTCTGGAGATGTAAGCTTACATACAAACTTTAACCAACTTTTCAAAGAACAAAACAATTTTGTTAAAATAAAAGCAAGAGTTATATAATCTGGCTCTGTGGTGTTGTCTAATGATGCTGAATGCATGTGTGAAGTTTTAAAGCCTATTGTCAACCCTTTTTGTGTATGTGACGTCATATGCCTTTATCTCTTTTAACCTTTACTTCTTATTAACTTTGCCATTCATGTTTGTCGTTTTGTGTGTTTTCGGATTTACTGTGTTCTGTGAAAGTTGGACTTTTATACTTATTTTTAATCCATTATGTAAAGTACTTTGCGAGATGCAAATTTACATACAAACTTCAACCAAATTTCTTAAGTACAAAAGGGGCCAACATGTTGTTTAAATAGATGCAAGAGTTATAGCACCTGACTCTGTGCTGCTGTGTTATGATGCCCAATGCATGTGTAAAGTTTTAATCTATTATTAAGTTCTTTGCGAGATACAAGCTTGCATACAAACTTTAACCAAATTGTCTAAGTATGAAAGGGGCCTTAATTCTGTCCAAATAAAAGCATGAGTTACGTCACCTGACTCTGTGGTGTCATCTAATGATGCTGAATACATGTGTGAAGTTTCAATCCATTGTGTAAAGTGGTTTGGAAGATACAAACTTACACACAAACTTTAATCAAGCTTACATACAAACTTTAACCAAGTTTTCTAAGTATGAAAAGGGCCATAATTCTGTCAAAATAAAAGCAAGCGTTATATCACCTGTGGTGTCAACTAATGAATACATGGGTGACGTTTCAATCCATTATGTAATGTAGTTTGGGACATACAAGCTTACATACACACTTTAACCAGGGGACGCAGACGACGACGACGACAACGACGGCGATCAAGTGATGACAATAGCTCTTTTTCCCTTCGGAAAAGTCGAGCTAAAAACATACTCCTATCTTTAAACATGTGATTTGATAATAATATTGGATATTATTCGTTGATTTAGTTTGCTGTATACAAAATTAAAAAAAAAGGAAACGTTTTATTGAGCAGAGTTTATCATTTATGAGAGACCAAAATAATGTTTGTTTGGAAGTTTGGGACGTTACACATTTCAGTTGTATGTTTATTATTCTCATCGTGAATTGATCCAAATTATGTTTATTTGACTTATCGTAAAATAATTCGGTTGTCTGTTTATTTCTCTTAATCTTCAGCAGTTCACATGATGTTTATTTTACTTATCGTACAATAATTCAGTTGTTTTTTAATTTCTCCAAATCGTCAGCTATTCAAATTAGTTTTACTTTTGCTTATCATAACATTATTCAGTTGTATCATTATTTGTCTCATCTTCAACTTTAAAATTATATTTATTTTACT
Source organism: Cyrtodaria siliqua (assembly GCA_037043455.1). Lineage (NCBI taxonomy): Eukaryota > Metazoa > Mollusca > Bivalvia > Adapedonta > Hiatellidae > Cyrtodaria > Cyrtodaria siliqua. The sequence continues at coordinate 6,710 of JAWPHD010003842.1, forward strand.
TATCGTACGAGAGTTCAGTTAAAGGGAATGTAGGGAATGTAGCGACACAGCCAAAACATATTTATTAGTGAGAGTTCTGAATAATTTGAATAAGCGTGAAAGAGTGATCAAAATCGGATGATAAACAAAGAAGATATGATCATTTGAAGTTTCTGTTGAAACGGATATGGAAGCGGCCATTTTGAGAGCTATGACATCACGGTTCTAAATGACCATATATGGAATAATTTTAAATATGAAAATTTACTGATTTAAATGAAAAAATGACAGCAACTGTCTGAAAAATATGTACTACTTAACTGCAATAATGCTTTATATGACCAGATTTATTTTTGCATTCATTTGCAATGATTTTCTTCGTTTTAAATGATATTTATCAATATTCCATATATGGAAATATGGAACTATGACATCATAGTTCTAAAAATGACTGCTCCCATATCCGTTTTAGAACAACCTTTAAATGGTCATATCTTTTTTGTTTATCGTCCGATTTTGATCATTCTTTCATCTTTTTCCAAGTTTTTCAGAACTCTAAATAACAGAGCTCTTTGGCTGTGTCGCTACATACCCTTTAATGATCGTCATCTATTCAAAATGATGCTTATTTTACTTATCGTACGAGAGTTCAGTTAATGATCGTCATCTATTCAAAGTGATGTTTATTTTACTTATCGTACAAGAGTTCAGTTAATGATCGTCATCTTTCAAAATGATGTTTATTTTACTTATCGTACGAGAGTTCAGTTAATGATCGTCATCTATTCAAAATGATGTTTATTTTACTTATCGTACAATGTTTATTTCTCGTTTTTTCGACTTTTCAATGATATTAACGTAACATGAAATAGTTTGTATGTTTGTTTATTTGTCTCGCCGTCAACCATTCAATTTGATTTAATAGACTGAGGCTCATGAACAATGAGTCCATTGAAGTTTATGTTTCACTCATCGTAAAATTAACATAACACTAGAACGAATTCGACGGCGCGCCATCGCAAATATCCACGTTTTCTTCACACAGACCACCCCCACCTACCACCACACACACACATACACATACAGAACAACATATTATTATACACTGTAATCCCTTCAACAAAATGTTCGTTTGAGACATAATTTAAAAAAAAAAGACCCTCTGAAACCCTCCCCCCACCACCTCCAACCCCAACCCCCATGGAAGACGACCTTAGTTTTAAATAATAAATCATATGACATGCTGTTTATCTCTTTCATAGATGACTATTCATGTATTATACCAACTAATGTGCAAAAGTATGGAAAAATAACACTGTAATTGAATTACTAGTGTAATAACACTGTAATTGAATTATTAGTGTATTTGATGCCCCTTCCCCCAGGCCCCCACCGATGAAGTAGGAGGAAACAAATGTATACGGTGTAATCCCATCATCATAATGTTTCATTTTGAGACATAATAAAAAAAATGCAGACGTCCGTGTTCGAAATAATAAACTCGTTTGATATGTTGTTTATCTTTCATAGACAATTACATAAACCACCAAGCTATGTGTAAAAATATGGAAAAATGTATTTGACATTTTGACACCCCCTGAGGGCCCCTGGGTGTGGAGCCATCATCATAATGTTTCATTTGAGACATAATTACCAAAAAAATAAAAAATAAATACCCACCCGCCCCACCCACCCTTTTGCCCACGGGCCGACGTCCGAGTTCGAAATAATAAAATCGTTTGATATGTTGTTTAATCCTTCATCATGTTCATAGGCAGTTACATACACTGTGTTATTTGCAAAAATATGGACACATGACTGTAATTGAATTTTTAGTGTATTTGACCTTTTGACCCCACTGAGGGCCCCTGGGTGTGGAGCCATCATCATAATGTTTCATTAACACAAAAAAAATCCCCCCGCCTGCCCCACCCACCCTGGGACCCCCCGGGCAGACACCCGAGTTCGAAATAATAAAATCGTTTGATATGTTGTTTATCTTTCACAGTTATGTGCAAAATATGGAAAAATTACAGTGTAATTGAATTTTTAGTGTATTTGACCTTTTGACCCACTCCCCCCTCCCCCTCCCACCCCCCCCCCACTCCCCCCCACCCACCCTGAGGACCCTGGGCTCGGAGCCCAAAAAAATGTTGCTCTTGCAGGCCATCATCATATGGTGAAGTCGTACCCTAAGTTTGGTTGAATTCCATTCAGTTTAGGAGGAGATGCGGTAACGCACGGACGGACGGACAAACAGAGGCGATTTTAATATACCCTTTTTTTCAAAAACTTGGGTATAAACAATACATAAACAGCATTAATATAACGAGAAAAAACATACACGGTGCAATAAAACTATAGAAATTATACATAAAATGTAATTCATGTCGAATGAGCGATCGGATCTTGTATAAAACTGTCATTCATTGTAGAAATTCAATTAATATCTCCTGAGATGAATAATATAAATCCACCACATTGAATGTGCTTGCATATTGGCTGCTAGTAGTTAAGATAAATCATACATCTATCGTATTTTCCGTATTCGTCTTCAATTTGCTTGCCTAAAAAGGCATACTTAGACATTAGTATGGCATAATAACTATATGTTATATGTGTTATATGTTATTTGTGTCTTGCCTAATGAGAGTATTTCAATACCGTGTTCACATCGTATGGCACTATAACTATATGTCAAAACCACCTGGATTGTTGGGTCTACAAAGGACGCATTTCCGTCTATAGGTTGCGGTTTCCCACAGGCCGCAATGCAAGCCTTCCCGAAGATAAAAAATAAAAATAAACATACAAATTCAAAAAGATGTGTCTTATCCAAGTCCAGTGTGCTAAAAGCTAAAATTCAGCATGTTTCCCCTACAGAACTTTCCATGGGGGACGCCATATTTGTTTACATGCAAAAACGAAGTAAAGATTTACCTGGTTTTGAGTGGGGGTTAAATCTCTCAATTTCATGTTTAAAAAATACATTTGGTAAAAATAAATGCTCTCATTTTAATAAATGTTATTTATTAATTAATTAACAACTCTGAAAATGTATTTTGAAACATTTATCTGGCATGTTTTAATTTGTGTGACCTTTCACTTCTAGCTCAGGTCACTTCTGGAAGGGGTGTGGCCAAGCCGTGTTATATTTAGGATACCGCAACCTTAACTATGATCAGCTTTCATTCATCTGGTTACATTCAAATTCTTTAATACTACTTTAATGTATTAGAAATACAATTCTTGCCATAATAATAACGGTTTTTTTTTTTCTGATTTTGGCATTTACTTTTTCAAGAATATCAAACTTTCTACAATACAATGTAATTGTCGTGCCTTAAATGTATAATATACCGTGAATTACCTCTAATAAATGTCGAAGCTTATTAAACATATTCTGTCTTCATTTCCTCCTTCTTTTCTTTGTTTTTCTTTTCTTTCACCCAACTATCGTGACAACTGTTTACGTCTACATTTGTAAACTTTAGTTCATTTATTTTCTGTATTCATTGTTACTTAATATGTTTACTATATCCATAACATTACAATTGTTCTTTGTAATTTAAAATGTATTGGGAAGGGCCGTAACTAATGTTGTAAGAACTTTTGGCCCGACCCGTTTGCATACTTTGTAAAACAAATGCAATACAATATGTTCAAACCAACACATGGAAATATCCACTTAATAACGCAATATCGTGCAATAAAGGTAATACCCTTCAGTTATGGACTCAGCAGAAGCCTATTAAATTCAATGTACATATCGCCGTCTGTTGCATAGCAATTCAATGTACATATCGCCGTCTGTTGCCTAGCAATTCAAGATTCACATGCATACAACTGACAATGCCTGAACCAACACTCACGTATTTGATATCAGCTCAAGACACGCTCAAAATAAACTTGCAGCACTATCTGGCATTAGAAATTTAAGACGCTTCATTCAGAGAGAGAGTATTGCTTTTAATAATCAGCTCAAACCACTGTTATCCGTAGTAGACGGACGGACATAACACACTTTTATCCACAGTAGACGGACATAACACTATACTTTTCTTTTATAAGTGATATGTAAATTTGTTTCACTTTAATACAACCGGCTAATATAACAGCAATTGATTCGACCCTTGTTCTATTTCAAACTTCTAATTAAAGACAGAAATACGATTTGATCAAATTACCACCGCCGTTGTGTGAAATTCTCCAATGTCCAATGAATAGTATAAAACCAGTACCTGCAACAACAAAAACGTAATAACAAAATTATACAGTAAACAACTATCATTTTTATGCATAATAACACAACTGGCACCTTTGTGGGTTTTTTTCATTTGTATTGCAAGAAGAATTGTTTAAGCAGTTTCGCTTTCGTTATTTTCCTCTAATAAGATGTGTTTGCTATAATACAGCTCTAAGGTATACTCTCTACTACCATACTCTACTGTTTAAAAAACACAACAAATACGGATACCTTTATTTTAAGATTAAACAGAGACGCCAGTTAATTACAGTTAAAGTTCTTCGGCCATGTTTTGTTTCATGAACATGTTTATGCTTATTTAAATCGAAATCAATACACAACAATAAATATTTACAATTCACACATTGCAATATTTACGAAAAGCGAGAATAAGATTTTATTTGGTGACGTAGAAAACTTTGGACAGCTAAATTAACAGGTAAATGTATTTATCAGTTATCGGGCAATAGTTGTGCAGCTATACAATTCAGATTAACCACATTTCCCCGTGCAGTCACGAAGTGGTAAAAGTAGAATCTACTTTTTAGAAAGTAGTCATGCAAATAATACTGATTTTTACATAAAACTTAGTAGTGGATTTAAATATGTTTCTCTCCGGGACTATCAAGACATGTTCATATGATGTTTAAGAGTTAAATTTGTTAATTGATAATACTACAAAAATGGTGGCCATTCATCTTTAAACTATCTCCAGTTTGAGTATGCATTTGAATAGAATAAGATTTACGTAAACATCAATTGATTTATCCCTTCACATACATATGTATATAAATCGTTTGCTTATTTTCTGATCTAAAAAGGAGGGCTGGCGTGGCGCAGTCGGTAGCGCGGCAGATTTGTAACAGGAGGCCCCGGGTTCAATCCTCCGTGGTGCCACTGAGTTCCGTTGGTGTGTTCTTGGGCAAGACACTTTCCCTTAGCCTCGTCCGTCGGATAGGGACGTAAACCGGGCGGTCCCGTGTTTCGGTCTATCCTCCGAGCACGTTAAAGAACCATATGAATCTATTCTTTAATAAGAGTAGGGCAGGTTCCCGGATTCCTATGTATCCTTCCCCTCTCTCTGGGGCGGCTCTAAATAACCTATACTGCGTTGATGAGCCGTTAAACAACATTCAATTCTGATCTAAAAGTGTACGTCTTTTTTTAATACATATCCTTATTGCAGTCGATAATGAACATACAAGGTTTTGCGTCTAATTTGATTTCCTCTCTACTGTTAACGAGATGTTCATTGAACATCATTCTGGCATACTGACAAGTACCAGAGCATTCTTGCTCCTAGTTTAAAGTTATCCATTTCGATCTAGTTTACTGATCGTCAATAAACCTTACCATGAGCTTCCTGCCATACACAGCCGTACTTCAAGATCAGGTCTATACTCTGAATAGCATTTATCAGAGTATTTGTTTGAAGAGTAATATATAAGTGTTTGTTAGAGACGATTTGCATGGCACAGATTATAGTAGTTTGTGACGAGCATTGTAAGTTCTTGTTAGAGACGATTTGCATTGGCACATATTAGAGTAGTTTGCGACGAGCATTGTAAGTGCTTGTTAGAGACGATTTGCATTGGCACATATCAGAGTAGTTTGTGACGAGCATTGTAAGTGCTTGTTAGAGACGATTTGCACTGGCACATATTAGAGTAGTTTGCGACGAGCATTGTAAGTGCTTGTAAGAGACAATTTGCATTGGCACATACTAGAGTAGTTTGCGACGAGGATTGTAAGTGCGTGTTAGAGACGATTTGCATGGCACAGATTAGAGTAGTTTGTGACGAGCATTGTAAGTGTTTGTTAGAGACGATTTGCATGGCACATATTAGATAGTGTGTTCAAGAGATTTTTAGAGACAAATGACACATGGCATATTTCAGAGTAGATTGTGATGAGTATTGTAAGTATTGTAAGACGAGTTGAAAAACATATACTTTAGAAATATTACAGCACAGACTGTTCCAAGCGTATCTTAACAGGAAATTGGGTTTAAAATACTTTATTTTACATATGTAACAGGAAATTGGGGTTGAATTAAGAAATAAAATATTTCCAGCGGGTTTATATTGTCCCAGTTCAATACCTGGTGGGCGAGACTTGAAGTTCATCAATACCAAGGTTTCGATGTGTTTCAAGTCCCAAACACCATACTGAGGGAAAAAATTTAGCAAGATTTTTAGATGAAATAATAATGTATACAAGATATTCTGACATTTTGGGACTTTACGGGCTTGACCCCTACGTTCATTTATTCCTTACGTCATTTAGATGTTCGACTGTTATTGATATGTGTTTAATAAAATATTGTGTCTATGACAGTAGTTTCTTGATTTACAACCAAAAATGTATTATTTCCAGGGTGCAACAAAAGCTTGCTAAACTGTTTTCCCTCAGTATATTATGTATATTTATCAATTATTTAAAATCTTTCGTAATATTTTACTTATAAAAACAACTTACACGAATACCAAATTCGGCAGAAATAATAATTCAGTTAGTGTTATGATAGCTTATAAAATATCAAGGTTTATCAGTGACTTATTATTGTTATTTTTACTGCCTGAACTTCTTTTTAAATGTCCAAAAACAACTTATTGTAGAAAATAAACCGCTGAGTTCATATCAAAATCCTGGAAATGATCTACAAAAGTCTAACTGGAAATGTGTCATTCACGGAACGCCGACAATAAAAAAATACGCATCTAAAACAAACAACAATAACAATAATGTATTTATTCATTTATAAATAAAGTATGTGACTCTATAAACAAAAGAGTTGACAATAAGGGTAAAGCCTTGTAATGTAATGTACTCACAACTCTGTGTTTAAAGCAGGTTCTATTATGCACCAAGCCTCTCTCTTGTAATGTAATGTACACATCACTCTGTGTTTAAAGCAGGTTCTAGAGTGCACCAAGCCTCTCGCTGGTAATGTAATGTACACACAACTCTGTGTTTAAAGCAGGTTCTAGAGTGCACCAAGCCTCTCTCTTCTAATGTAATGTACACACAACTCTGTGTTTAAAGCAGGTTCTAGAGTGCACCAAGCCTCTCGCTTGTAATGTAATGTACACACAACTCTGTGTTTAAAGCAGGTTCTAGAGTGCACCAAGCCTCTCGCTTGTAATGTAATGTACACACAACTCTGTGTTTAAAGCAGGTTCTAGAGTGCACCAAGCCTCTCTCTTCTAATGTAATGTACACACAACTCTGTGTTTAAAGCAGGTTCTAGAGTGCACCAAGCCTCTCGCTTGTAATGTAATGTACACACAACTCTGTGTTTAAAGCAGGTTCTAGAGTGCACCAAGCCTCTCGCTTGTAATGTAATGTACACACAACTCTGTGTTTAAAGCAGGTTCTAGAGTGCACCAAGCCTCTCGCTTGTAATGTAATGTACACACAACTCTGTGTTTAAAGCAGGTTCTAGAGTGCACCAAGCCTCTCTCTTGTAATGTAATGTACACACAACTCTGTGTTTAAAGCAGGTTCTAGAGTGCACCAAGCCTCTCTCTTGTAATGTAATGTACACACAACTCTGTGTTTAAAGCAGGTTCTAGAGTGCACCAAGCCTCCCTCTTGTAATGTAATGTTCACATCACTCTGTGTTTAAAGCAGGTTCTAGAGTGCACCAAGCCTCTCTCTTGTAATGTAATGTACACACAACTCTGTGTTGAAAGCAGGTTCTAGAGTGCACCAAGCCTCTCTCTTGTAATGTAATGTACACACAACTCTGTGTTTAAAGCAGGTTCTAGAGTGCACCAAGCCTCTCTCCTGTAATGTAATGTACACACAACTCTGTGTTTAAAGCAGGTTCTAGAGTGCACCAAGCCTCTCTCTTGTAATGTAATGTACAAACCACTCTGTGTTTAAAGCAGGTTCTAGAGTGCACCAAGCCTCTCTCTTGTAATGTAATGTACACACAACTCTGTGTTTAAAGCAGGTTCTAGAGTGCACCAAGCCTCTCGCTTGTAATGTAATGTACACACAACTCTGTGTTTAAAGCAGGTTCTAGAGTACACCAAGCCTCTCTCTTGTAATGTAATGTACACACAACTCTGTGTTTAAAGCAGGTTCTAGGGTGCACCAAGCCTCTCTCTTGTAATGTAATGTACACATCACTCTGTGTTTAAAGCAGGTTCTAGAGTGCACCAATCCTCTCTCTTGTAATGTAATGTACACACAACTCTGTGTTTAAAGCAGGTTCTAGAGTGCACCAAGCCTCTCGCTTGTAATGTAATGTACACACAACTCTGTGTTTAAAGCAGGTTCTAGAGTGCACCAAGCCTCTCTCTTGTAATGTAATGCACACATCACTCTGTGTTTAAAGCAGGTTCTAGAGTGCACCAAGCCTCTTCGCTTGTAATGTAATGTACACAAAACTCTGTGTTTAAAGTAGGTTCTAGAGTGCACCAAGCCTCTCGCTTGTAATGTAATGTACACATCGCTCTGTGTTTAAAGCAGGTTCTAGAGTGCACCAAGCCTCTCTCTTGTAATGTAATGTACACACAACCCTGTGTTTAAAGCAGGTTCTAGAGTGCACCAAGCCTCTCTCTTGTAATGTAATGTACACACAACTCTGTGTTTAAAGCAGGTTCTAGAGTGCACCAAGCCTCTCTCTTCTAATGTAATGTACACACAACTCTGTGTTTAAAGCAGGTTCTAGAGTGCACAAGCCTCTCGCTTGTAATGTAATGTACACACAACTCTGTGTTTAAAGCAGGTTCTAGAGTGCACCAAGCCTCTCTCTTGTAATGTAATGTACACACAACTCTGTGTTTAAAGCAGGTTCTAGAGTGCACCAAGCCTCTCTCTTGTAATGTAATGTACACACAACTCTGTGTTTAAAGCAGGTTCTAGAGTGCACCAAGCCTCTCTCTTGTAATGTAATGTACACACAACTCTGTGTTTAAAGCAGGTTCTAGAGTGCACCAAGCCTCTCTCTTGTAATGTAATGTACACACAACTCTGTGTTTAAAGCAGGTTCTAGAGTGCACCAAGCCTCTCGCTTGTAATGTAATGTACACACAACTCTGTGTTTAAAGCAGGTTCTAGAATGCACCAAGCCTCTCTCTTGTAATGTAATGTACACACAACTCTGTGTTTAAAGCAGGTTCTAGAGTGCACCAAGCCTCTCTCTTGTAATGTAATGTACACACAACTCTGTGTTTAAAGCAGGTTCTAGAGTACACCAAGCCTCTCGCTTGTAATGTAATGTACACACAACTCTGTGTTTAAAGCAGGTTCTAGAGTGCACCAAGCCTCTCTCTTGTAATGTAATGTACACATCACTCTGTGTTTAAAGCAGGTTCTAGAGTGCACCAAGCCTCTCGCTTGTAATGTAATGTACACACAACTCTGTGTTTAAAGCAGGTTCTAGAGTGCACCAAGCCTCTCTCTTGTAATGTAATGTACACATCACCCTGTGTTTAAAGCAGGTTCTAGAGTGCACGAAGCCTCTCTCTTGTAATGTAATGTACACACAACTCTGTGTTTAAAGCAGGTTCTAGAGTGCACCAAGCCTCTCGCTTGTAATGTAATGTACACACAACTCTGTGTTTAAAGCAGGTTCTAGAGTGCACCAAGCCTCTCTCTTACCCTTTTGTCAGACTAATAAAACGGGACAGTGTAAATAAAGAAATCCCCACCAGCCTATATCCTCTAACAAACTAGGCAGTATTAATAGACGATAGAGGTAAAACACAAAGATGATCATGTATATATGAACATTAAACAGTAAATACATAGAATGTCACAAAGCATACATCGTTAAGGGCAAGACAATGCAACACTGAAGACGACACTCAAAGAGGAACGCAAAGTAGTGAATTGTATAAGGGTCACCACTAAACAGGTAGTGCGTTGCAATATGATAGGATCATAACCTTTTTTGATGTATATTGTAACAAGTTTGATATAAAGTGTATGAAAGTGACCGTGTCCAATTACCATACGAAGTTTGTTTACATCACCATAGAAGTCAGGTTGTGGACGTCATTGTTGAAGAAGAGTTGTTCTTATTTTAAACGTAGAACAGGGTTACAATAATACAATTTAGCACGGTATCCCTAATAGAGCAACCTTCCTAGTACGGAAGGACAATGGGTGCATGTTAATGAAATGACTATTCCGCTATGGTCAGTTTTTTAGAAACGTATTGTCTGAGAGCTTTCAAACTTACATGTTTGTTATTATTACACATCGTTATAAGGCAAGCACAATGACTCTGGTACGTACTTGACCCGAATTATATATTTATGGCTACGAGTTTTAAATCAAAATGTTGAATATATAGTAATATTCCAAACTACATTTGACCTAAAGTTTTTAAACTTGGCATGCATATTCAGCATCATCATCACAATCTTATGTGACAAGCACCATAACTGTTATGCATTTTACCAGAATAAGTTCCCTTTTCTACTTAGATTTTCAGTTAATTCAGTTAAATTGTTGAATGTCAGTCATATTCCAAAACCAATACAGAAAGGAGGCATACTTGTTCTTTACACAACGTTATATGACAAGCACCATAACTCTGTCATGTATTTTACCAGAATTATCCCGATTTTCTACTTAGATTTAGATTTTTGGTTAACGAATTGACAGAACAATTTGAAACGTGGCACACATGTTCATTCTTATTACACAACCATGCGTAACAAGCACCATAATAGTGTCATGCAGTTTACCGGAAGAATCCCACTTTTTCACTTAGGTTACAGTTTTGAATCTAGAGTTACTTAGTATATTAAAAACAAACAAATTGATAGAAAGCGTCGAGACTTGGCAGACATGTTCATCGCCTGTATTAAAAGCACAGTAACTATTTCATGCCTTTTATCAAAATGATTCCCCTTTTTATCTTTGCAGTAAAAGCTAGCAATCCGGCGTTCGCACCATTATCTGGGCGTTTTGTCTCTCGTTTTTTGAAGGAAAACAAAGACAGGGTCGTCAAAATATATGTTTTGCATTACGGTCATTGTTTGCTCTAGAACTTAGTACATCGCAACGTGCATAGGAAATGTGGATGTGACTCATTTTCTAAACACGGAGTAGATAACTTAATAAGTTTTACATTCAGTTTTTGTGTTTATGTCACTTTCTCATGAACTGTATGCACTACACCTTTCAAACGTTGGTTATAGTTGTATCATGGGTAGTATATTGCAACGTGACATGAATTTCGGAGTGACCTTCCTCATACAAGTAAAGGCATATAACGTAATAGGATTTACCTTAAAGTTTTGCGTATAGATCACTTCTCTGGAACTACATCTTTCAAACTTTTTTATTATTTGTACCTTGGATATTAATTCGTACCATGGCATGTCAGTTGAGGGTGTGACCTTGACACTCCGGGCAGATAACTTATTAATGCTAACGTGTACGTCAATTTCTAACCAACTACATGCACTAGATGTTTAAAACTTAGTTTACAGTTTACTCATTGGAAGACAAAATAATATATTTCTTTGGTATAGGATCTTTATGGAAACATTGTTTACCTTTTTGGGGCTAAGCAACACATTATTTTTCGAATGGACTTAAATGTCATATATCAGCAAAGGGTAAACTAAGTCGTTTTTATTTAACTGTAGGCGAAACTTTTGTTTAGTGAAGAACTATGGAACGCCAAACACGACTTTGATGGTCATTTTCCATTATGATGTGGTCACTTTCCATTATGATTTGTCGCTTTACATTATGATGTGGTCATTTGTCATTATGATGTGGTAACTTTCCATTATGATGTGGTTATTTTTCATTATGATGAGGTAAGTGTCTATTATGATGTGGTTACTTTACATTATGATGTGGTCACTTTTCATTATGATGTGGTTAGACCACTTTTCATTATGATGTGGTTACTTTCCATTATGATGTGGTCGCTTTTCTTTATGATGTTTTCACTTTACACTATGGTGTGGTCTGTTTTAATTATGATGTGGTAAGTTTCTATTATGATGTGGTCACTTTTCATTATGATGTGGTCACTTTTCATTATGATGTGGTTACTTTCCATTATGATGTGGTCACTTTACATTATGGTGTGGTCTGTTTTAATTATGATGTGGTAAGTTTCTATTATGATGCAGTCGCTTTACATTATGATGTGGTCACTTTTCATTATGATGTGGTTACTTTCCATTATGACGTGGTTACTTTGTATTATGATGTGGTCGCTTTTCATTATGCTGTGGTCACTTTACATTATGGTGTGGTCTGTTTTAATTATGATGTGGTAAGCTTCTATTATGATGTGGTCACTTTACATTGTGATGTGGTCATTTTCCATTATGTTGTGGTCACTTTTCATTATGATGTGGTCACTTTACATTATGATGTGGTCACTTTTCATTATGATGTGGTTACTTTCAATTATGACGTGGTCTCTTTTCATTATGACGTGGTCACATTACATTATGATGTGGTCTGTTTTAAATATGATGTGGTAAGTTTCTATTATGATGTGGTCACTTTACATTATGATTTGGTCACTTTTCATTATGATGTGGTTACTTTCCATTATGATGTGGTCGTTTTTCATTATGATGTGGTCACTTTACATTATGATGTGGTCTGTTTTCATTATGATGTGGTAAGTTTCTATTATGATGTGGCATGTGTGGTCACGTGCTTTTTCTTCAATAGCCCCATCTATTGACACTGCGGATTCAAAATGGCGACAATGATAGAAATCCTAAAGTATGTTAAAGTATCCGATGAAGCTCGTGTAAGATTTTTAGAAGAAGAGTATCTTTTCATGCGATTAACGCATTGCAACAGCAATTAACTATTTAACAGCGAGTTATTTGAAACAAGTTGTATTGCGGTGTCGAGGTATAAAACGTATGGTTTAAATTCACTGTGTATAAATCGGCATAGTCTAAAACCTGGGATGGAATGGAATTAGAATGCCATTATGGTATGAGATTTTTTGATTCCAATCGCATTCCATTTTCCTCTAAATTTGATGTGGTCATGATGAGTATATATGAAAAGTTTGATGAAGAAATATGGAGAAATGACAAAGTTATAGCCAACGTTAAGTTTGTGACGGACGGACTGACAGACAGACAGACGGACGGACGACAAAGTGATCCCTATGTATCGCATTTTCTTCGAAAAGGCGACACAAAAAGTACTACTTTTTTCCATATGATAATGTTGTATGTTTAAGTTTAATTGGGCGTTGATAATGTTTTATTTTTATTTTGTGAAAACAATTTGAAACAAACCTTTTGATTGTCAAATATATTTTCAAAACGTTTGCCGCAACCCTCCCCCTCCCCGCCTCCATCTCACAACCCCTCCAATAAGTGAAACTTTCCTATGGCCATCAAAGACAGGCACATAAACAAATATATTTGTTTTCTAACTGAAACCATCTTCATTTAATACAAATTTGTTTATTCCTATTAGGAATTGATGTAGTTGATATCGTTTTCATATGCATGTCATTTTTTTAGCCCAGTCGTTCGAAAACCTACGAACCCAATGACGCTAAACATAGAAAAAAACGTGTAAAGGCCTAACCAACGATCTCATACAAGCTGTATATTTGTTTGTAGTACGGTATTGTGTACTCAGTGCCCCTGTCCGCTCGTGCTGTCTGTGCTCTAACTTACTATAATGCTATGATAATGTGCACTGACTTTGTTCGTTTGTGTATACCATGTACATTTGTCAATGTGTGTGTGTGTGCGCGCGCTCTCACGTGTCTGTGCGTGCGTCCGTCAAACTCGTTTGAAAATTGAATATTAAACGGGCACTCATGTAAAATCCTCTATAAGTATATGTCATCTCTTAGTTTTTCACTGGCAGTTCCGATACATGATTTAGAGTTTTATAATTTCATAATTGTATGTGCAAAGGTTTCCTTCCTGTGATTGCGTTTTGGCTTTCTATTGTTTTATAAATAAAACATGATAATATATCACAGTACCCAAACGCAATGACATCGTAGACCCGCATAGTGGTGAAATGAAGACTGCGTTACCGACTTTGAACGGTCGGTAGGCAATAAGGCCAACAGGTTAAAGGAAGTATTTTTTAGAATTGTTATACATTAGATATGTATTTAATTGATTAAATTAAAATAAATGAGCAATAAATCCCAAAACGAAATAGCAATTATCATATAAAATAAACAGCCAAAAGAAGGTATTTCCTAACTATAGTTACGCGCCAGGGATAGCTATTTTTAAACTTGGTGGTAAAAATGTTTTCAGTGCTTTCCAAAAGGACTAACATGACGTATTGTAATTTATAATTATTAATTATTGCGGTTTATTATAAGAAACTGTTAATTTCCCATCTATATGTATATCATTTTCTGTTTAAATTGGTAATTTTATAGCTTTTTTAAAATAGATTTAGCCACAAAGCCTGATCTACTCCATTTAAGGTTAGCTTGTCTCGATTTTATATGTACACAGTCATTGCTATTATCATGTCTTCAGCGCCCAAATTGAAAAGAAAACGTAAACAAACCTAAATCGCTAACAATAAAGACAGATCATATCCGTAGAAATTAACTAAATATAAACTAAGATTGTGTTGTAAAGCTATATAAAATATACGTCTATTAGAAATACCTAAAGCTGTGATTTTTCTGTACGATTCATGATGATACTGAACAACCACTGCGGGGATACATGATGTATCCAGAATTGTACTGAACAACCACAGCAGTCTCAGCCAAAAAGAAAAACAATCTAGGGTACGACTACAAGACTTAACATTTTTAATCCTGGCTAATAATTAGAGGTTATATATGTATTTAGAAAATTACAGATCTATAACATTGACTTTTTGTTCCCATGCTTTCATGATAATTAGATAATCAAATCCTTAATAAACCTATTTCACACTTTTTTATTGTGTCTTTCTTCCAGATTCGTTCCATATTTTATCATATACATGTGTCACAGACTAAAATATGGAATGGGAATTTAGAGCAGAATGGAATGCGATTGGAATCAAAATCTCATTCCATAATGGCAGGTGACTATGCCGATTTATACACGGTGAATTTAAACCCTCGACACCGCAATACAATTTCTCAAATAACTCGCTGTAAAATAGTTAATTATTGATGCAATGTGTAAATCACATGAAAAGATACTCTTCTTCTAAAAATCTTACACGAGCTTCATCGGATACTTTAACATAATTTAGGATTTCTATCATTGTCGCCATTTTGAATTCCGCAAGCAGTGTCAATAGATGGCGCTATTTGAAGAAAAACCACGTGACCACACATACCACATCATAATAGAAAATTACAACATCATAATGAAAACAGACCACACCATAATGTAAAATGACCACATCATAATGAAAAACGACCACATCATAATGGAAAGTAACCACATCATAATGAAAAGTGACCACATCATAATGTAAAGTGACCACATCATAATAGAAACTTACCACATCATAATTAAAACAGACAACACATAATGTAAAGTGACCACATCATAATGAAAAGCGATACATCATAATACAAAGTAACCACATCATAATGAAAAGTGATCATATCATAATGTAAAGTGACCACATCATAATAGACACTTACCACATCATAATGGTAAGTGACCACATCATAATACAAAGTAACCACATCATAATGGAAAGTAACCACATCATAATGAAAAGTGACCACATCATAACGAAAATTGACCACATCATAATGAAAGAGACCACATCATAATAGAAACTTACCACATCATAATGTAAAGTAACCACATCGTAATGGAAATTGACCACATCATAATGTAAAGTAACCACATCATAATGGAAAGTGACCACATCATAATGAAAAGTGACCACATCATAATGAAAGTGACCACATCATAATGGAAAATGACCATCAAAGTCGTGTTTGGCGTTCCATAAAGAACATAATAAGTATTAAGCTTTGTTTGATAGACGTTGTGTCATTTAGCATCGTGCCTTACGCGCGGTTTGTCACAACATGTTCAGCAACAAAACACTGATTGACTTAACTTTTATTATTTTTTAGTTATCAGTACTAAGTCTTTGAATCTTTCGATACTTCATATTCGTGACTACTTAATGAAATAAAGCATTTTATTCATTCTAAAACGAGAAATATTCTTTATGCATTTCACTGTCAACAATTGAAATAATCTATAAAAATATAATTGTCGAGATATATGTCGTGATCAATTTACAGAATTTACAGAATGTCAGAATTTTATATAAAAAGTTATTGCATACTATTTTGAATATTGACCGTTGAAGACGCATTATCAATCCTCGTGAAATGGTCTGCTTCTTTTATTGGAAAAACAAATCGAGTCTAAATACGTGTTCGTGAGCTTGACAAATTATGTGCATCCGTTGAAACCGAAAATAATTGATGGGAAAGTTGGGGAAATAAGCAACACTATAGTGTGTTTATAATTACTAATTATGTTCAAGTTTAAAGATCCTGAAAGTTCCACTTAATTTAATTTTTCATGACAGTTTTGAATTCAGCAATGACGAAAATATGACAAAAATATGAACGCCTCTTAATTTAAATCAATGGTACATCTAATTTGGGATATATGGTCAATAATCCGAAGCAAATGTGAGAACAATAATCATGATTATTATCACCCTCGCAGCAGCACTTCAGCCAGAACTTGGCACAGTTTGTCGCTGACTGAAAGTATCTATATATTTCTCTTTATAATGAGAAAATGTGAAATTTAAAACAAAATGACAGCATGTGTAATCGGTATTACAATGTTCAGAGATTACCGCAGTGACAAGGAGATCAGATCGGATAAAATAGCAACTTCAGTAAGTGTCTGTTTTATCGTTTACAGGAGTGGAGCCACGAAAACGTCATAAATATTGCCAATACCTGACCAAACTGATTTGGAATAACTTCACAAAACAAAGAAAATCAGAGGAAAGTCGATGTGGGCCCATGTCAAATATCCTCACTTCACTGTCAGTTACACATCCTAGCCAACCAGTGTGTCAATATGAACACCATCCTTCAACTTCCGTGGAAGGAGTTCAGATTACAAGGAAACAATAAGAATGCCCAGAATTTTCATTTAACAATTTTTAACAGTAGATTAAATGTTTATTTTGGTGCAGTTGAACTTGACCTCTGGATCCCTGAGCCAGAACCTGAAACATTTGTTATCCTCTACACATCCGGGTCAGTCACAGTACGAAATATAAAACCATATTCCAGCTTTCCAGTGATGTAGGAGGAGTTAGGGTTACGCGGGGAAAATAGCAATATATAAACACAAATCCCCCTACCCTGGATGAAGAGGTACTGTACCTCAAATCGCATAACCGCATTTATATTTAATGTGTATATCATTATTTATAGCATGTAAGGCATTTCAATAAAAATAGCAAAGACAACAGTAAAGGTCAGATATAATAAACATAAATCGGTTAACAAGAATCACGTCAGACCATTTGTTATCAGCACATTTTCACTAACTATAAATACACAATTAACGTGTTCACCGTATTAGTATTTCAAATGTCTTCAAATGTGTAAATCTCTCTCTCTCTCTCACTCTCTCTGTCTCAAGTTTAACAGTTGATAGGTTAAGCTATAAACAGACAGAACATTGTACAAAATTGAAGATATGTTATTCCTTTTTTTCAATTTTACAAATTGTTTTCATATAATTGTATTCATATAAAATACATGTATGTTTGATGTTAAACAATATTTTCTTGACGCTTACGTTATTATCAACTAGTCAAATCATATATGCTAGAATTAAAGTTGTGTCTGTTTTGCAAAAAAAAAAGTGCATAATTATAGTTCCCAAAAATACTCTTTGTTTCTTCAAAACATACCATTTGCACAAGGCGGCCTCATGCCTTGTGGTTTCATACTGTGTAAGTGTTCCCCTATACAAGTATATGTTAAATGTACGGTACGGTTTGTGAAAAAAAGATTTATTAAGATTCTGGCTTTGGCCATTTTAAAGTCCGATTGGCCTGTTTTTTCTTCTGGTACTCCTTATTACAGAAGCATCCAAACATATTAACATTTGAGCAAATTTGACCCACACTGTGAACTTCTCTATATAAAAACGTTGGACCATCGGGAGATAAAAAAAGCAAACTTGATAGTTTAGTAGCTAGTGATGATCAATGCTGAAAAAAGAACTGTAAACATTTATGGCGTAGTTTTTGAGAAGATAGTTTAAGGTTTTGGCTAAAAATATATATATAAAATATGGCCATTTTGAAAGTTTGATTGAACTTTGTGTGCCCCTTCTTTAAGGCACTCAAGCATACAGAAGCATCCCTATAACTCCCTAACTGTCGAACATGCACCATCGCTGGTTGGCCAAAAGAGCTAAGACATCGCTGGCCTCTCTATTTAGATATCCCATATATGAGTGTAACGTTTACTTCGTATACCAACACATTCGTATCTTGAATGTTGTAGGAGGTCAATGGTGTCCGCACCGCGGCGCCATGTTGTCCGCGGATACTATGGCCGAGGCGATATCAACACATTATAGGTCATTTAGAGCGCCGCCCCAGAGAAAGGGGAGGTGGTATTATAACGCATTGAGTGATGAACTAATGACTATATAAGTAAACTGAATTCAATTTAATATTGTTCAATGGCTTATCACACACATTATAGGTCATTTAGAGGCGCCCCAGAGAGAGTGGAAGTGATATTATAACGTATTGCGTGTGAAATAATGATAAATTGAAAATTGAATTGAATTGAATATTGTTTAATGCTCATCAACACATTACAGGCTATTAGAGCCGCTTCTGAGCATAGACCTCAATTGATGTCTATACACCAGGAGGAGTGGTAAGTGGTAAGTGGTATTATAAGCGTATTGAGTGGAGAAATAATGACTTAAACTTAAAAAACTTAATTTCATTTAATATTGTTTAACGGCTAATCAACACATTATAGGTTATTTAGAGCCGCACCAGAGGAGAGTGGAAAGTAGTATTATAACGTACTGAGTGGAGAAATAAGGATTAAATAAGGAACTTTAATTGAATTGAATTTTGTATAACGGCTCATCAACACATTACAGGTTATTTAGAGGCAACCCAGAGAGTGAAATTACACCCAATACGTTTATAACACCACCTTACACTGGATCACATAACGTTGGGATCACCATGCGGACACCATGGCCTCCTACACATGCTTATGTCATTTATATAAATTAAAATTCCTAAAACAGGCAAGGTGTCATATTGTTATTAGTTGCGGTTATTTCCAGTCTCATTAAAATCATACCCTTTATGACGCTACGATACTCTACGCTATAAGGCTGGAAGCGGGGCATATCAAAGCGTAATTAGGATTTTGATTTTAATGAAATTGTGTAATTTCATTCTTATATCAGAAATATCTTATAACAAGTAATGTTTGATAGAAGTTATATTGATCTTTTTTAGTTTTCATTTTTTGAAACGCCTAGATATAACATGTAAGCGTATAGAACACTAGAGTTAATACCATTTGCTTTATTCGGAATCACTGTCAGGCAATCTATTACAGCTCACGTCAATTATCCTGTGTTATACCAGCATAATATTGGGATTTGTTCTACTGGGGAACAAATACTAATTATTTCAGGGGGTGGAAATCAGAGGTTATTATGAACGTGTAATTCTAACGCATAAACTCTTTGCAGTGAGCGCCAATTGGTCAGTATCGATCTGTTTTTGTGTTCTAAAAATCGGTATTTAATTGTTATCTCCAAACTAGTGGTTGATAATACGCATCAAATATTAGTGTTGAATGCTTGTTACATGTCGGTATACCCTGCTTATGTTCGCAACGGCCGTATTGTGCTACGATGTTGACATTAATCGGCGAATGCAAAAGGAACGACAACTCTGGTTATTGATTGGAATTGGTTATTGATTGGAATTTGGAGTCGTGCAGGATGGGAGATGACGTTTATGGCAAGCCAATTGTCCAATAATTACGTGAACCCAGGTTCACAGTCGAAAAACTAGGATGAACGATCGATAAACTAAGTTTTTCGAACGTAAAACCAGGTTTATCGAGTACTAACTTATATTTTCGAGCGAAAACATAGGATAACGGGCGTAAACCATAGTTTACGCTCGTGAACCCATGTTTACGTTCGATAAACTAGGTTTCTCGATTGAACTAAGCATTTCGGTCGTTATCCTAAGTTCACGAGCGTGAACCTATGTTTACGGGCGTGAACCTTGGTTCACGAGCGTGAACCATAGTTTACGAACGTGAACCTATGTTTACGACCGTGAACTTGGGTTTACGACCGTGAACATGGGTTTACGACCGTGAACATAGGTTCACGCTCGTGAACATAGGATAACGACGTTCGTAAACTATGGTTCACGCTCGTAAACCCAAGTTCACGATCGTAAACATTGGTTAACGTTCGTAAACTATGGTTCACGGTCGTAAACATAGGTTCACGTCCGTAAACTATGGTTCACGGTCGTAAACCTAGGTTCACGTCCGTAAACTATGGTTCACGATCGTAAAACTAGGTTTACTCTCGTAAACTATAGTTCACGTTCGTAAACTATGGTTCACAGTCGTGATTGTCTATGCTCGTAAATCACAGATACCGGTCCGAAAGCATAGTTACAAGTCGATAAACCCGGTTTTACGAACGTGAACCTATGTTTACGAGCATAAACCATAGTTTACGAGCGTAAACTATAGTTCACGGTTGTAAACATAGGTTTACGTCCGTAAACTATGGTTCACGCTCGTAAACATAGGTTCACGTTCGTAAACTATGGTTCACGGTCGTAAACTATGGTTCACGGTCGTAAACATAGGTTCACGGTCGTAAGCATAGGTTCACGGTCGTGAACCCATGTTCACGCCCGAAAATCATGGTTGTTTTGATAATCCTAGTATATCGACCGTAAACCATGGTTTACGTTCGACAAACTAGGTTTCTCGATTGAACTATGAATTTCGGTCGTTATCCTATGTTTACGAGCGTGAACCGGGGTTCACGAGCGTGAACCGGGGTTCACGAGCGTGAAACCATAGTTTACGAATGTAAACCTATATTTACGACCGTGAACTTGGGTTTACGAGCGTAAACCTACGTTTACGAGCGTGAACTATGGTTTACGGCCGTTATACTATGTTTTCGCTCGAAAGTATAGGTTAACATGCTTTTACGTTCGAAAAACCTAGTTTATCGATCGTTAATCCTAGTTTTTCGACCGTAAACCTGGGTTCACGTAATTATTGGACATTTGGCTTGCCATAGACGTTTGCCAAGGCTGTGAACTTATTTAGACATAGGAAAATTATAAGTAAGTGTAACATTATGTTTAAATAATATCCGACAGGTATTTAAGTGTATAATAACAGTTTTGAAACGGAAGTGTTTATTTCGATTCTTCTGTCATAGCCTAACAGAAGTACGACACTGTATGTGCTATTGCTTTTAAATGAAAGTTGATTCCAGCTTATTATTTGTCATTTCTGTATCGAACACAAGTCGACAATATTGTCTACAATATTGTATTAAAGGAAAGTGTGGATGTCAATTGTTGGGACTTAGCCTAACATAATTCTTTCCAAGTTAGCGGTACAGTGTTACAATTGGAAATCACGGTAATTCAAATGCTATCTCGAAACCAATTGTTAATACGCATCAACTGTTAATGAGTGTGTGTGTCGATGGGCACATCAATTTCTTTTACATCATTTGGTCTTGTCGTATATACACATTTAGATGACATACAATTATTCGAATAAAAAGTAAATAAAATAACGTTGTATATGCATTTGTAAACTACTAAATGTGTTTGTTTTATCGTTGATAAAGCGGGCGGGACATGCTGGATGACCTTGTCAAGGCGGCGATATAACTTAGCTTCAGTCCTAGAAAAATATTATAGTAACACTTGTTTAAATAATGTACGAGAGGTAGGTATAATATTTGAGTAAGAACTTGAGCTGTTTATTTCCATTTGTCTGGAATAGCCTAACATAAATATGGCATTATATAGGGTGGCATTGCAAGCGCAAGGCTATCGCGTCAGAATGTTGCAATAGTGTCAAAGTGTTGATGTCGATTTCTGGGACATAGCCTAACATTATTTAAAAAAAAATAATAATAATAATATATATATATATATATATATATAATGTTCTGTTATTGCATAATAAATTTGGTAAATTTATTGAAGCTCACGACAGTATTAAGGATATTCATAGGGGGGAAGAAAACAATAAAATAATAATAAAAAAATAAAAAAATATATATATATAACAATATATAAACCTTATCAAATATATAAACCTTATCCTGTCTTACTGGAGTAGCATCATTAAACCATTTGCCACTGGTTTCATGCCAAAAAGGGTATCGAAAAGTCGGGGGAGAGGGACAAAAGAAGTGCAAGATAGAGTTGATCTGAAGATAATGGTTCTAACGGCACTCTAGCACTTTTGACCAAGTAACATTGATCCCGTGGCATTACTGGGAACAATGGACATAAAATCTGCATTTAAACGGTTGCAAATCAATTTCATACCTTTTGAGTTGATGAGTTATAAAATATTTTATAGTTGTAATC
The DNA here is from genome assembly GCA_037043455.1 of Cyrtodaria siliqua. Taxonomy (NCBI): domain Eukaryota; kingdom Metazoa; phylum Mollusca; class Bivalvia; order Adapedonta; family Hiatellidae; genus Cyrtodaria; species Cyrtodaria siliqua. The sequence continues at coordinate 29,547 of JAWPHD010003842.1, forward strand.
AGTATCATAGGAGCAAATATGCTTTTTATATTGTGCTTTAATTTCTGTATTTGCTTTACCTTCACAGGGATAATGAGTGTTCACGATGGTCCAACAGTCACATAGTTCTGTACCACCATATGTTCACGGTGGTCCAACAGTACCAACATAGAGGTTCTGTACCACCATGTGTTCACGATGGTTCAACAGTCCGAACATTGAGGTTCTATACCAACATGTGTTCACGATGGTCCAACAGTCCCAACACTGAGGTTGTGTACCAACCTGTGTTCACGATGGTCCAACAGTCCCAACACTGAGGTTGTGTACCAACCTGTGTTCACGATGGTCCAACAGTTTTAACATGGAGGCTCTGTACCATCATGTGTACATACGTAACAAGTCCACTCACTGAGAAGCCAGCAATGCATTAGTTGTATGGTTGCGCATGCGTGATGAATGGATGTGAAATTTTTTTATTTGCTTCTGGAATATATTTATATTGTTTGGATTTAATGCATGTTTCCGGAATTTCTTGGACATTGCAAGTTCATTAAAAGAAAGATAAGTACTTTTTCTACAGAGTTGTGTAAATTCCAAAAACATCATTGTTATATCAAAACCTTCGCGTTGAAAAATGTGTTTTTCTTTTGTTCAAAAAAAAAATAACAAGATGGACGATGACCTGGATTATTACCTTTTTCTAGTTTGCCGTAGGCAATATAGGCAATATAGGCATTAGAGTGCATTCTGTGAACTAATCCTGTATTAAACCCGTACTAATCCAGCAGTGTGTACCTGTGGGGAATACGGTCAGTGATAATAACTATACCTCTGTTAACAGTAATTTGACGCATTCTGTTTACATATATACAGACAACGTAGCAGGTCGTGGTGTTAACTTGTATAGACAAAATGGATTCTGAATGTTTAAATGATCAGATGTTTGAACTGACACCAGTACTATTAACCGACAATACTGAAGTCAAGGTTCCTGTGTCTGTGTCTGCGGGTCGTCCATCACTATGTGACCCGGATGAGGACATATACCCGAGTGAGGAGATACACATGGAATCAACTGAATTAAATGAATGCAACCGTCTTATTAACTTATTCCGTGAACTACCGGGAGAGTTATTCGTTACGCGTTTGTTACGGGACTACGGCTCGTGCGAGACAAAACTCGAAGAAATGCGCCTGGTGCTATACGACACCTTGAAGGAATCGGAAGATTTCCCGTACGGTTTACAAGCGGAGATGAAAAGACGTGTGTATACCCGTAAAGGTGAAACATTAGCAGTTAAGCTGGCCAATGACATACGAACGTTGCTGGCAGTAATCGAGGGTGACGACTATTCTTTTCTTAAAGACCTAATAAGTACTTCCCGACGAAAATTGTTGTCACAGTCGCGTAGCGCAGCTGCCCCAGAACTCCATACGTCGATAACAACAACAACAACATGTATGTGCAGCAATGACGTCACTATACTAAAGGATACGGTAACGTCGTTGCAGGCAGAACTACTCATGATGAAACAGTGCATGGTAGCAAACGAACGGATACGAGCTGAACAAATACAAATTGTTACAAAGACAGTATTTAGCTTGAAAACGGACATACAGGCATGTTCTGAAACTGCCAAGGATAGTGCGAAACAAATAAACAGCTATGTCAGTGACTTAAAAAGAACTGAGCTTGACTCAGATAGAACTGAACTAATAAAACTGAGAGAATCGTTAGAGTGTATTCAGGCTAGTAGTAACAAGGTTGTTGAGAGGGCCCTTTATCCAAATGTTGACAACTCTCGTATTTCTGCAGATGTATCAGATTTACACACTGTCGGAATAAGTGAGTTTGACACGGTATTGGAACCTATTGATACGTTTGGTAACGTTGTAATGCCCACAATTAACAATATATATCGGCATGAAACAAATGCAGACGAAATTGCTGATTTTTTGTCAGGAAACGTAAGTGTTGATACTCTGGCATCAAGTCCCATTACAATGCACAATATTTCATCTAGTATTGGCTCTCCCGCTCAGTCAGTTTCCGAACATCATACGGAAGAGTTTACTTCATCGTTATCAGGGGAAGCAATTATGCAAATACTCTGATTAAGTAAATCTCAGTATCAGTGTTTTCTCCCCTGGTGGGCCACTATAACACACAACAAGCCAGATCTCTGATGCGACTGTTTCTTATCTTAGACGGTGGTATGGCTAATTGGAAATACATGTATACCGATAAATAAAAACAATCGATATTAATTGTGCTGGTGATATCATCAGATCAGAATTCAATTTAACTTGATATTTCGGATATAGAATGAATAAATAAGAAGAAAACACATTTTGCCTCAAACTTATTTAATTATCTAAACATACGTTGTCTTTTATTGTGATTGCAATTGCACTGTTTGAAATATAAAAAGGAAACAACATACAAATGGCACCTGTACACGTGCTGTCTTGTGTATTATACATGTAGCATAATTAAATGTATGCAGTAAATAGATTAGCAGATAATAATTAAGAATAATTTCTAAAACCGGTAAGGGACTAATAAATATAGCGTATTAAATACAATAAATATATACAATACATTGACTATCTCAACATAATTTAATTTAAATAAATACGTTTCAAATATACATGTAAATGAATTGGTCATGATATGCTGTACAATTTTATATATATAGGATCTTACATAAGTTGTTATTTGATATAAACTTTTATTAAACGAGTTTTTGAAATTTTATTTAACGAGCCTTAATTTGGCGAGTTAAATAATATTTCATAAACGAGTTTAATAAAAGTTTATATCAAATTTCAACGAGTGTAAGATTCTTTTTATCACATTACAAAACGCCTGAAAAATGGTAATTTTCCTTAGTAAACGTCTTTTGGCGCTAAACGACGTCGTGATTACTTAGTAACGTTCGAGATTGCTAAGTGACGTTACGTCATTTCACGTTCAGAAATGTGACTGGCCGGTTCCCATGTAGATTCCTGGGGGTGATACCCCTCCCACTTCACGAGGACACGCTCTCCCTAAAACAATAAAGTATAATCAAATACAGTTTTTAACCTTATACTAAGACGTTGCGCACAATGTTCGCTACGTTTATGTAACGTCAAAATCTAGGAACAACGTCAACTTTACGGACTTCACTTTAAAGCGTACAGGGACGTTAACACAAAGACATTCATTCTCTCTCAACACCGACTTTGTTAAATATTTTCGCTATACTGTTTAACAAATTTATTTTATTTATTATTTATTTTTATTGAAACTTGTTTTCTGTTTTCTAGAATAAATTAATATTTTATAGTTTAAATATTTAGCAAATCGGTTAAATAATGAATGTTTAATATCTCGCTTAACATGTTTAATATCAACTTTCGTCTAAAATCTTTTTCTACGAACATAGTGATTGAAAGTGTGATTAATGAAACGGCCACGTAGATTTACATTTAATGATTTATAAATGCATGCATTCATTATAAAATCAGTCATCTGTGCCTTATTAATACAGGGAGATATAGAACTACGGCCACATCGGCATGTGTCTGGTCTTTTATGATTACGAGTTTATATACATCATTTTTATTTTATTTTAGTACATATATGCTGCACAATATCTTCCGAGTAACCAAATGAAAAGATAGCTTATATACAAGTATCTAAAATCTTAATATTTTCCCCATATATTAAACGATTATTTTATAAATCAGTTACATATTGGAATATGCAAATATGCATTGATAAGCATGATAATTTGGAGAGTTAATTATTATCAAGTGAGATAAACAGCGATTATAACCAGATAACACTTGAATTAATGAACCCCTAATGCGCAGTTTTATGTGATGTTGCGGGAATAAATTAATTAGTAACAGAACACTTTATGTTATATTTTGGCAATATTAAATTAATATATTTTTTTTTATAATTATTGTAATTCCTAATAGTTATTGTTTTAACTGTAAAACAAACATGCTATATTTGTAAAATAATAGTTATTGAATCTATTCCGTATATATATAGACATTACTTTGTAAAATGAAATTAGACAATACTGCAAATATCTTCAATCTCGATCGCATATTGTTATATGTAATTAATGTATTACATGTCAATATTGAAAGATGCAGGATGTGCACATGTTTGTGAAATATAAACCCAATGATATTTTTTTTTATAATTTATGCAAAAAGTAAAAATAAGTCTGAACAAAGAATCATCAAATTAGAAGGATCTACCTTATTTGATGTAGCTAATTCATATATTTCATCAAAATTATCGTTACTTTATATTTCTAACAAATTAAGTGTTACTTACCTCTGGCAATTTTTTCCTTAATATTATCCTTTCAACTGTATATGTTTCAGGTAAAACATTTGGTTTGACACTGCGTCTACATTTTCGAATACATATTGGTATTGCGTTTCCCTCATTAAGTGTCTTGTAATTAACTCTTCCTTTACGAGGTGTTTTGCATGACTGTTCCATAGTTAGTTTAAAATTGATATGCATTTAAGAATTATACCACGTGCACAAATTTAATTCGACACGTGTCAGGCAAATATCATGTGCGTGCAATAAACAAAAACCATAGCATGAATATTGAATAAGTGACACCTAACTACGCGCTCGTAATAATGACGCGTGTCATTAATCCTTTAAATACACAGATTTGTGACACCGATATGTATATTCAAAATTGATTAAATCAAACCCCGGAATAGACAATACCTTTTCATTTCCATAGACAGTTTTTAAATATATCATTAGATTTATTGTGTATTTTGTTTGTTAAAAAAAAATAATTAAATTTCAATATTTTATCTACAATATATCAAACGAATACCTTTTCGCTACCTCATAATACATGAGTTTATTTTGTTGTTCTATCATAGTCCATACTTATAAGTAACGAATGCAATACTGTATCGCGATAATAGAGAAACACGTTAAACGGACATTTTCAAATGAATTTTGAAGCAATAAAACAATAACTTATTTTAAATCAGATTATATATTTAGAATCTACATGATTACACCTTTTAAAACATATGCCGGATGGTGTATTAATTTAGACATAATTTTAAGAAAATAGTGAGTAAAAACTGATGGTTAACGTTATTTACAAAATTTGTACATAAGAATAGAGCAGAAACTAGTGGTATTTTTCAAACGAAAATTGAAGCAACCAAATATTGAGCTATTTTGATGAAAAAAGTATCACCCTAAAGGAATTAAATTAACCATTAAGGCCATATGCCGGATGGTATATAAAGTTAATAAGAAAGTTCAATTTTAAATCGTTTTTTGATTTCTCCCTATATAAATCAATGTAAATTTCTTATTAGTATCTTAGTATCTATTGGCGCAGTCATCTGATGGCTTATCAGATCAAGTGCTGATAAAACTGCCTATGATGAAAATTCTTGGACATGTGTATCTGACACTAACCAATATTCAGCAGAATGTGTGGTTCCCGATAAATCAGACGAATCGAATGCAATGCATATTACTACTGTATTATCCCAGAACCAAGGGAGAAAACACAATTTTGCCAAAAATGGTCAAAAGCGTAAGAAAGGCAACACAATAATAAATACTAATAATATGACGCGTTATACCAAAAATAGTCCGGTGACATTTTCGGATATTATTAGCGCAATCGGTACCCCTAGTCGCCCACGTAAAAATGGTATTCCTGTGAGAATTACAAATCGTGACGCAGTGAGTAATGGATACGAGGAAGACTTCAGTGTCTATGTGCGTAAGCGGACAAAGCGGTATTACGTAGGTGGCTTTAATAACACCATTAATGAAAACAAAATCGCAAGCTATGTTAGTCGTCGTGGCCCAAAAGTAACAAAAATAAATATATTCCCTTCCCGTCGTGTTCCCGACGAGGTTGTTATACAGCTCAATGTCGAAGCAAACTTGGATAGTGGTTTACTTGAAAATGACGGCTTCTGGCCACGCCACGTTGTGTGCAAACCTTGGTTATCGCGAAACCAAAATACTAAAATGCCTACTTATGGTGAGCGGCGCGATCAGCAAAATAAACCATGGCCTGAGTGTAATGTGCAACAATATAGCCGGCAAAACAATCGAATGCAAACCGCTTACTACGAAAACGATACTATTTACCAGTGTCTAGATATTGATTAAATAAGTCGATGTATTCGTCTCTAAAAGAACAAACACCGTGAAAATGTCACTCGTTAGCAAGTTTAATTTTCTCACCTGGAACGTTACAGGAATTATGTCTAGCAGTACATATCTGTGTGATTCGCTTAACAAACATGCGATAGACTTATGTGGACTGGCTTTACAGTCATAATTTGCACTTCTTTGATGCAATCGATAACAATTATAAATCACACGCAGTTTCAGACTTCAACTTAGAACTTGAAGGCAATAGACGTGTTGGAAAAGGCGGCGTTGCAATCATGTGGCATGTTAAACATGACCAATATATTACACCACTAAGCATCGATGATGACAGGATAGTGGGTATACAGTTTCAGGTCTCTAAATTTCAATATATGTTCGTATTTCAAGTATACCTTCCGTGTCGTAACCATCCGATCAGAAGCTTTAAAGACTATATTGATAAGTTATATAATCTTTGGAGTATGTACTCTGAACATGGTATGGTCATATTCATGGGGGACTTTAACGCCAGATATCAAAGCTGTGGTAATCTTGACGGCAGAGATCAGTATTTTAATCAGTTTCTGATTGATACAAATTGCATGACTATAAACACATTAGATACATGTGTTGGCGCTAAAACATCGTTTGTATCTTATGATGAACGCAGTGAATCGTTAATAGATTATATATTGATTCCTGTCGAACGCGAATACTGTAATTTGTATTGCGAAATCTTAGATGACGACTGTTTAAATACGTCAAGACATAGACCTATAGTATGTACATTAAACATGCCGTATAGCTCAGTTGATAATAGAGTGCCGCAAGCACATGCATTTGGAATAAATTGGAGGAAAGTAAAACCAACAGAAATTCAGGCATATCAGGACATGTTGAATGCTTCAACTGACCTAATTGAAGCCCAGAATGCACATCTTAATAGTAAAGATGACATTGAAAAAAATGTATCATCTTATTGTTAAAACAGTAGTTGAATCTTCAGAAAATTGCTTTCCAAAATCCAAGTTCAGGCATTTTCTTAAGCCTTATTGGAACTCTGTTCTCACAGATGCACATAAAGTTATGAAAGAAAAACGCAAATTATGGCTAATTGATGGTAGACCTCGAGGTAATATCTCACCAAGCTTCTCTCATTATAAGCAAGCAAAGTGTGAATTTAGAAAACTTCACAGATATCACGCTCAAAATTATTTAACGAAATTAGATGATGAGATAAATGAATCTGCAGAAATTGACAAAGAGCAATTTTGGAAATTAGTCAATAGACGACGCAAACAATCAAATTGTAGAGCAGGTGCTGAAATTAAATTTAATGGCGTCTTATACCGAGATCCCCAATGCATAACAGAGCAATGGCAACACTACTTTAAAGATTTATATAAACCGTTTGATAATCCAAAATACGATGATGAATGGAAAAAATATATAGATACCAAATTAAATACGCTGTTGCCTGAATTAGCACATACTAGTTCCTTGATTGAAGTTGTAAGGTTTTCGCCTTCTGACGTAGAGGCAGCCATACGTTCATGTAAGCGTGGCAAAGCTTGCGGCTTTGATAACGCATATTATGAGCATTTTATATATGGAGGTGACATTATAATCAATGTCCTATCAAATCTATATTCTGCCATGTTAAAACTATCTTATACTCCCCTGACAATGAATAAGGGCATTATAATTACCCTTCACAGGGTCGGCAAAAAGCGTAAAGATGATCCTAATAACTATAGGGCCATCACGTTATCTCCTACGCTACTTAAAATTTATGAAAACATTTTACTTGGTAGAACCAAAATGAAAATATTGCAAACTATAAGTGCTCAACAGGGGGGATTTCAAGAACAACTGGGGACCACAATGACATCATTCTCGCTTAGAGAATGCATTCTTTATGGAAAAGAAAATAACAGTAAAGTTTATACTTGTTTTCTAGACTCTAGGCAAGCCTATGATCGTTTGTGGCACGACGGTCTTTTTGTTAAGCTTTACGAAACAAATATAGATATCCATCCCTTTCTTGCTTTTGTTGATATGTACCGCAATATGACGAGTTGTGTTAGAAATCAAAGATGCATGTCTGAGTGGTTTAGTGTTCTACAGGGTACCAGACAAGGTGGTAAAAGCTCACCTTTATTGTATTTATTATTCATAGACGGTCTCATACGAGAGCTGGAACAAAGCGGTTACGGTTTGTCCATCTTCAATTTAACGTCTGGTTCACCTACAGTAGCAGATGACATGGTATTGGTCTCATTTTCTAAGAACGGCCTTGATAACATGTTATGTGTATGTAACAGTTATGCCATGAAATGGCGATTTGAATACAATCCGTCGAAATGCGCCGTTATAGTTTTTAATGAAACAAGTTCTCAGTTTAAGAGGACCAGCCGACGTTGGATATTAGGCGATAATTGCATATCCGAAGTTGAGCAATACACTCATCTTGGTATTATATGTGATAAATATTTAAACATCGAACACTCTGTGCGCGAATCAAACAAGAAATTAAGAGGTACGTTTTTAAGCCTTGCTAATAGCGGTATTCATCCTAACGGGCTTAATCCATTAACGTCACTCACAATTTATAAATCGGTTGTTATTCCAAAAGCCCTGTTCGGGTGTGAATTATGGAACACGTTATCGATATCTGACTTGAATCAATTAGAACGAGGGCATCGTTTTTGTATTAAATTTATGCAGAATTTACCTCGTTATATTCGGACAGACGTAGCGTTGCATGCGCTAGGCGTTACGTCAATTGAATCTGAAGTTGACTATAGAAAATTGCAATTTTTCTCACAATTATGCAGATTACCCTGCAAGTATGTATCAAAACAAATATTTGTCAATAGATTATTGAGATATTTGAATGATGATAAACAAACAATTGGGTTTATTCCCGATATATACAGATTACTTGTTAAATATGATTTAATTAACTATCTGCATAATTTTGTTGACCACTCAGTTTTTCCTACAAAATGTACATGGAAGAAGGTTTTAAAAAATAAAATATATGCATTAGAATCTATACAAATGTCATCAAGACTTGCCTCAATGATGACAGAAGATCAGGTGTTAAATATTTTTAATATAAATGCTCCATGTCGAATATGGCAATTAAGTAGAAAAATACCGGGATTAAGACTACAATGTCAAACAGCGATACGTGTACTGGGTCAATTATTATCATTCAGCCGCCCGGAAAAATGTCCAAAGTGCAACAGAATGATATATAATAAAATTACACATATTGTTAATGTATGCACTGTAAACAATGCGCTAAGAAATGCACTATGGACAGCTATCTTAAGCTGTGCTGGCTTTGATACATATTGTAAGTTCATATCGAAAGGCCAAACTGAACAACTTTATGACTTAATTGCTGGCCTAGGTCATTACTACTATACTGATAACAGTGATCATTTACTTATAATTATCATAAACATTATTCACAAAATGTTTTTGTAAGAACGGGTAAAACAGTGTTTATATATAGATAACCAGATATAGTCACAAGGAGTCATCTCATATCCCTATGAACTCTTGCATTTCGTTTCGGCAAGGCTTCATTACAGGGAACAGGCTCGTTGTATATACATATTCAAAACAAAGTAAAATATCCCGATGGATGACACTTACTCAGTTAAATACTACTGAGCAGGTCACAACCATAGGTGAAAGTTTGTCCTTATAGATAATTACATATACATTGTTACTATTTTGGACAAATATTGTTGTATTATTTAACATACACAATGGTTAGCTAACATGTTTAGTGCTTTATGATATTGTGATACAGCCGAGTATTATTACTACGGTTTTCAAACACGTAGAAAGGAGTGAATGCGCAGAATTAAATTTAAATACTGATCTATACATTATGTAAATATGTTGATTTAATATTTTTGACATCTAAAATTACTGTACTTTTGTTCTATATGCATCATTGTTTATATATGCTCTCCTATAAATGGAGGAAATAAAGATTATTATTATTATTATTACTGGTTGATAATACGCATCAAATATTAGTGTTGAATGCTCGTTACATGTCGGTATACCCTGCTTATGTTCGCAACGGCCGTATTGTGCTACGATGTTGACATTAATCGGCGAATGCAAAAGGAACGACAACTCTGGTTATTGATTGGAATTGGTTATTGATTGGAATTTGGAGTCGTGCAGGATGGGAGATGACGTTTATGGCAAGCCAATTGTCCAATAATTACGTGAACCCAGGTTCACAGTCGAAAAACTAGGATTAACGATCGATAAACTAAGTTTTTCGAACGTAAAACCAGGTTTATCGAGTACTAACTTATATTTTCGAGCGAAAACATAGGATAACGGGCGTAAACCATAGTTTACGCTCGTGAACCCATGTTTACGTTCGATAAACTAGGTTTCTCGATTGAACTAAGCATTTCGGTCGTTATCCTAAGTTCACGAGCGTGAACCTATGTTTAAGGGCGTGAACCTGGGTTCACGAGCGTGAACCATAGTTTACGAACGTGAACCTATGTTTACGAACGTGAACTTGGATTTACGACCGTGAACATGGGTTTACGACCGTGAACATAGGTTCACGCTCGTGAACATAGGATAACGACGTTCGTAAACTATGGTTCACGCTCGTAAACCCAAGTTCACGATCGTAAACATAGGTTAACGTTCGTAAACTATGGTTCACGGTCGTAAACATAGGTTCACGTCCGTAAACTATGGTTCACGGTCGTAAACCTAGGTTCACGTCCGTAAACTATGGTTCACGATCGTAAAACTAGGTTTACTCTCGTAAACTATAGTTCACGTTCGTAAACTATGGTTCACAGTCGTGATTGTCTATGCTCGTAAATCACAGATACCGGTCCGAAAGCATAGTTACAAGTCGATAAACCCGGTTTTACGAACGTGAACCTATGTTTACGAGCATAAACCATAGTTTACGAGCGTAAACTATAGTTCACGGTTGTAAACATAGGTTTACGTCCGTAAACTATGGTTCACGCTCGTAAACATAGGTTCACGTTCGTAAACTATGGTTCACGGTCGTAAACTATGGTTCACGGTCGTAAACTATGGTTCACGGTCGTAAACATAGGTTCACGGTCGTAAGCATAGGTTCACGGTCGTGAACCCATGTTCACGCCCGAGAATCATGGTTGTTTTGATAATCCTAGTATATCGACCCTAAACCATGGTTTACGTTCGATAAACAAGGTTTCTCGATTGAACTATGAATTTCGGTCGTTATCCTATGTTTACGAGCGTGAACCGGGGTTCACGAGCGTGAAACCATAGTTTACGAATGTAAACCTATGTTTACGACCGTGAACTTGGGTTTACGAGCGTAAACCTACGTTTACGAGCGTGAACTATGGTTTACGGCCGTTATCCTATGTTTTCGCTCGAAAGTATAGGTTAACATGATTTTACGTTCGAAAAACCTAGTTTATCGATCGTTAATCCTAGTTTTTCGACCGTAAACCTGGGTTCACGTAATTATTGGACAATTGGCTTGCCATAGACGTTTGCCAAGGCTGTGAACTTATTTAGACATAGGAAAATTATAAGTAAGTGTAACATTATGTTTAAATAATATCCGACAGGTATTTAAGTGTATAATAACAGTTTTGAAACGGAAGTGTTTATTTCGATTCTTCTGTCATAGCCTAACAGAAGTACGACACTGTATGTGCTATTGCTTTTAAATGAAAGTTGATTCCAGCTTATTATTTGTCATTTCTGTATCGAACACAAGTCGACAATATTGTCTACAATATTGTATTAAAGGAAAGTGTGGATGTCAATTGTTGGGACTTAGCCTAACATAATTCTTTCCAAGTTAGCGGTACAGTCTTACAATTGGAAATCAAGGTAATTCAAATGCTATCTCGAAACCAATTGTTAATACGCATCAACTGTTAATGAGTGTGTGTGTCGATGGGCACATCAATTTCTTTTACATCATTTGGTCTTGTCGTATATACACATTTAGATGACATACAATTATTCGAATAAAAAGTAAATAAAATAACGTTGTATATGCATTTGTAAACTACTAAATGTGTTTGTTTTATCGTTGATAAAGCGGGCGGGACATGCTGGATGACCTTGTCAAGGCGGCGATATAACTTAGCTTCAGTCCTAGAAAAATATTATAGTAACACTTGTTTAAATAATGTACGAGAGGTAGGTATAATATTTGAGTAAGAACTTGAGCTGTTTATTTCCATTTGTCTGGAATAGCCTAACATAAATATGGCATTATATAGGGTGGCATTGCAAGCGCAAGGCTATCGCGTCAGAATGTTGCAATAGTGTCAAAGTGTTGATGTCGATTTCTGGGACATAGCCTAACATTATTTAAAAAAAAAAAAAATAATAATAATATATATATATATATATAATGTTCTGTTATTGCATATTAAATTTGGTAAATTTATTGAAGCTCACGACAGTATTAAGGATATTCATAGGGGGGAAGAAAAAAAAAATAATAATAAAAAAATAAAAAAATAAAAAAATATATATATATAACAATATATAAACCTTATCAAATATATAAACCTTATCCTGTCTTACTGGAGTAGCATCATTAAACCATTTGCCACTGGTTTCATGCCAAAAAGGGTATCGAAAAGTCGGGGAGAGGGACAAAAGAAGTGCAAGATAGAGTTGATCTGAAGATAATGGTTCTAACGGCACTCTAGCACTTTTGACCAAGTAACATTGATCCCGTGGCATTACTGGGAACAATGGACATAAAATCTGCATTTAAACGGTTGCAAATCAATTTCATACCTTTTGAGTTGATGAGTTATAAAATATTTTATAGTTGTAATCAGTATCATAGGAGCAAATATGCTTTTTATATTGTGCTTTAATTTCTGTATTTGCTTTACCTTCACAGGGATAATGAGTGTTCACGATGGTCCAACAGTCACATAGTTCTGTACCACCATATGTTCACGGTGGTCCAACAGTACCAACATAGAGGTTCTGTACCACCATGTGTTCACGATGGTTCAACAGTCCGAACATTGAGGTTCTATACCAACATGTGTTCACGATGGTCCAACAGTCCCAACACTGAGGTTGTGTACCAACCTGTGTTCACGATGGTCCAACAGTCCCAACACTGAGGTTGTGTACCAACCTGTGTTCACGATGGTCCAACAGTTTTAACATGGAGGCTCTGTACCATCATGTGTACATACGTAACAAGTCCACTCACTGAGAAGCCAGCAATGCATTAGTTGTACATGCGTGTGTCTCGGGAATGCAAAGCAGATGCGTGTGTCTCAGGGATGCAAAGTAGATGCGTGTGTCTCAGGGATGCAAAGTAGATGCGTGTGTCTCAGGGATGCAAAGTAGATGCGTGTGTGTCAGCTACAAAGTAGATGCGTGTGTCTCAGGGATGCAGAGAAGATGCGTGCGTCTCAGGGATGCAAAGTAGATGCGTGTGTGTCAACTGCAAAGTAGATGCGTGTCTCAGGGATGCAAAGTAGATGCGTGTGTGTCAGCGGCAAAGTAGAGGCATGAGTCTCAGTGATGCAAAGTAGATGCGTGTGTGTCAGCTGCAAAGTGGATGCGTGTGTCTCAGGGATGCAAAGTAGATACGTGTGTGTCAGCTGCAAAGTAGATGCCTGTGTCTCAGCTGCAGTGTAGATACGTGTGTCTCAGGGATGCAAAGTAGATGCGTGTGTCTCAGGGATGCAATGTAGATGCGTGTGTCTCAGGGATGCAAAGTAGATGCATGTGTCTCAGCTGCAAAGTAGATGCGTGTGTCTCAGGGATGCAAAGTAGATGCGTGTGTCTCAGCTGCAGTGTAGATGCGTGTGTCTCAGGGATGCAAAGTAGATGCGTGTTTCTCAGGGATGCAAAGTAGATGCGCGTGTGTCAGATGCAAAGTAGATGCGTGTGTCTCAGGGATGCAAAGTAGATGCGTATGTCTCAGGGATGCAAAGTAGATGCGCGTGTGGCAGATGCAAAGTAGATGCGTGTGTCTCAGGGATGTAGAGTATATGCGTGCGTGTCAGCTGTAAAGTAGATGCGTGTGTCTCAGGGATGCAAAGTAGATGCGTGTGTCTCAGGATGCAAAGTAGATGCGTGCGTGTCAGCTGCAAAGTAGATGCGTGTGTCTCAGCTGCAGTGTAGATGCGTGTCTCTCAGGGATGCCAAGTAGATGTGTGTGTCTCAGGAATGCAAAGTAGATGCGTGTGCCTTAGGGATGAAAAGTAGATGCGTGTGTCTCAGGAATGCAAAGTAGATGTATGTGTCTCAAGGATGCAAAGTAGATGCGTGTGTGTCAGCTGCAGTGTAGATGCGTGTGTCTCAGGAATGCAAAGAAGATGCGTGCGCCTCAGGAATGCAAAAAAGAAAAGTGTGTCTCAGAAAAGTAGATGCGTGTGTCTCAGGGATGCAAAGTAGATGCATGTGTCTCAGCTGCAAAGTAAGATGCGTGTGTCTCAGGGATGCAAAGTAGATGCGTGTTTCTCAGGATGCAAAGTAGATGCGCGTGTGTCAGATGCAAAGTAGATGCGTGTGTCTCAGGGATTCAAAGTAGATGCGTATGTCTCAGGGATGCAAAGTAGATGCGCGTGTGGCAGATGCAAAGTAGATGCGTGTGTCTCAGGGATGTAGAGTATATGCGTGCGTGTCAGCTGCAAAGTAGATGCGTGTGTCTCAGGGATGCAAAGTAGATGCGTGTGTCTCAGGGATGCAAAGTAGATGCGTGCGTGTCAGCTGCAAAGTAGATGCGTGTGTCTCAGCTGCAGTGTAGATGCGTGTCTCTCAGGGATGCCAAGTAGATGTGTGTGTCTCAGGAATGCAAAGTAGATGCGTGTGCCTTAGGGATGAAAAGTAGATGCGTGTGTCTCAGGAATGCAAAGTAGATGTATGTGTCTCAAGGATGCAAAGTAGATGCGTGTGTGTCAGCTGCAGTGTAGATGCGTGTGTCTCAGGAATGCAAAGAAGATGCGTGCGCCTCAGGAATGCAAAAAAAAAAAAAGTGTGGTTCAGAAAAGTAGATGCGTGTGCCTCAGGAATGCAAAGTAGATGCCTGGGTCTAAGGAATGCACAGAAATAGTTTTCTAAAATAAAAACGATCATAATGATTTTAGTTTTAAAGTTTTCTCGGGGCCAATTTTAAACGGGCATTGCTACCTTAAGAATTTAAAAACGACAAGCACCAATAGTGGTGCGAAGACCGCATAGCAAATATGATTGTACATTCAACATTTTAACTGAAAAATTCTAAGTCAAAAAGGGAGATTCAGGTGAATACAAGACTGAGTTAATGATAATGAACACGTGTGCTAAGTTTCAAGCTTTCGGACAATTCTATTTTGAGAAATGGGGAAAAACAAAAACTTTAACAAAAACTTCAAAACGCGTAGACAGACAGATAGACAAACGGAAATCACAAGCCATAATCGCAATCCGTCTTATAACAAGAGGACCTAAAGGGCCTGTATCGCTATACTGGATATATGGAATATTTGATGGGGAACACGACAACAGTATGCGCAATTAGGCTTGGTACTTATCATTCCTGCCAAGTTTCACTGAAATCCTGCAGGAATTCAGGAAAACTAGTTCGGGCAATGTTTGTATATAAGGAGCAATAACTGTGTCAAAAATCATTCAACAAAATCACGGTGATGATATGTTCAACTAGGCTTAGTACTGATCATCCTTGCCAAGTTTTTTGAAATCTATCCAGGCGTTCAGGAGAACTAGGCTGTACAAAGTTAGTGTATCAAAACCTTTAAAGGGCAATAACTCTGTCAAAATCATTCAACTGGAATACGGCGATGATATGCGCAACTAGGCTTGGTACACATCATCCCCACCAAAATGCGTTGAAATTCGGCCAGGTGTTCAGAAGAGAATAGTCTGATAATGTTTGTGTATCAAAACCTTTAAAGGGCTATAACTCTGCAAAAAATCTTTCAACCGGAACAAGGCGATGATATCCACAACTAGGCCTGGTACTGATCATCCCTGCAGCGTTTCACTGAAATCCGGCCAGGGGTTCATGAGAACTAGTCCGGACAATATGTGTGTAGTAAAACCTTTAACGTGTCATAACTCCGCCAAAAATCATTCAACCGGAACACGGTGACGACTTGCATAACTAGATTTGGTACTGATCATCCCTGCAAAACTTCATTATAATCCGGCAAAATAAAACCCTATCATCTTAAAGAGGCAAATTTTAATTAAATCAAGGGCCATAACTCCACTGTTACTGTCTGATCTAACTGGTTTCAAACTCGTCCGAGTTTTCATTGATATTAACAATCTTGTAAAGTTTGATACAAATCGGATAAAAAATGAATTCCCGATCGTCTTAAGAAGGCAAAATACAGAATTTTGAACTAAACCAAGGGCCCTTACTCTGCTGTTACTGGTTTGATATGGCTGGTTTTCGAACTTATCGCAACTTTCATTGATATTAACATTCTGATAAAGTTTGGTAAAGATTCGAATAAAAATGAATGCACTATCGCCTTAACGACGAAAAATATAGCATGTTTAACTAAATCAAGGGCCATAACTCCGCTTTTACTGGCCCGATCTAGCTGGTTTTCAAACTCGCCTGAACTTTCATTGATATTAACAATCTGGTAAAGGTTTGTAAAGATCGAATGAAAAATGAAGTCCCTATCGTCTTAACAAGGCAAAATATAGTATCTTTGACTAAATCAAGGGTCAAAACTCCGCCGTTACTCTTTTGATCTGGCTGGTTTTCAAACTTGCCGAGCTTTCATTGATATTAACGATCTGGTAAAGTTTGGTAAAGATCGGATGAAAAATGATTGCCCTATCGTCTTAACGAGGTTAATCATAGCATTTTAAACTAAATCAAGGGCCATAACTCCGTTGTTACCTGGCCGATCTGGCTGGTTTTCAAACTTGCCCGAGCTGTTACTGATATTAGCAATCTGATAAAGTTTGGTAAAGATCGGTTGAAAAAAGATTGCCCGATCGTCTTAATTAGGTAAATCATAGCATTTGTAACTAAATCAAGGGCCATAACTCCGTTGTTACTGGTCCGATCTAGCTGTTTTTTTTAACTTATTTGAGCTTTCATTGATATTAACAAGCTGGTAAAGATCGGATGAAAAATAAATGCCCTATCGTCTTAAAGAGGCAAAATAGAGCATTTTTAACTAAATTAAGGGCAATAACTCCGTTCTTACTGGCCCGATCTGGCTGGTTATTGAAATTATCTGAGCTTCCATTGATAATAATAATCTAGTCAAGTGTGGTAAAGTTCGGATGAAAAATGAAGTCCCTATCGTCTTAACGAAGCAAAATATAACATTTTTAACTAAATCAAGGGCCATAACTCCGCTGTTACTGATCCGATCTGGCTGGTTTTCAAACTTTTCCGAGCTTTCATTGATATTAACAATCTGGTAAAGTTAAGATCGGATGAAAAATAAAGGCCCTATCGTCTTAACGAGGAAAAATATAGCATATCACAACACTGAGACGGTGGGCTTCAAGTTACCCACACTTATACATACATTCGGACCATACATGCCCGTCATGTTAGGTTAATGTAAGCCTACACCCAAATATTGTATGGAACATAGAGTAAGAATGCTTCAAATAGCCAATACTTATACAAATATAGGCCATACATGTCAATTTATACGCAAGTATACACCCATGTATTGTACAGAACATAGTTTAAAAGTCTTCAAGTAGCCCATACTCATACAGATGTAGGCCATACCTATCATGTTACATCACATATTGTACAGAACATTTATACAGTGAGAATAAAGCCACCAACACATATAGATACAATCCATACCTGTCACATAGTGTCAGAAGGCTTTACTCTACTCACGCTCAAAATGATAAAGGTCATACCATACACGTAAATATTCACCCACATATTGTAAAGACGAACATATAGAGTCAGATGGCTTCAAGTGGCTCACACGCATACACATACAGGCCATACCTGTAATGTTACACGTAAGACCATACCCACATATTGTACAGACGAGCATATATAATCAGAAGGCTTCAAGTAGCTCACACTCATACGAATACAAGCCATAGCTGTAAGTCACAAAAATATTCACACCAAAATACCCACATGTATCCCTTTATTGATTGATAGATTGATTGTTTGATTGAATTAATTAATAAATTACATGAAAGGTATCATTGCACCGAATGTGATACAGAAAATTAGTGATATTCTGACGTAATAATAAATAAAATAATGAATAATCATTTAAAATATATGTACCCTAAAAATACATTTAGGGCTTCACGAACCTCTGGGAACCTTTTAAAAACAATTCAATTCAATTCAATTCTTTATTTCCTCAGTGAATGAGATTACATGTACATGATACATACGAAATGTATAAAATAGTATTATACCTAATATGGTAATAGAAAATAAGACATACGTTAAAGAAATAATTTTTTATTGAACTATTCCAGAAATTAGCAGTTTTAGTGTTGTTTTTTAAATCTTTTTCCCACTTTTTTTGCCAAAATACCCACATTTATCCCTTTATTTATTTATTATTTAATACAAATATATCATTACACTTAAATGGGAAAATAAAAGAAGGAATAGCATTTAAAATATACGTTTATTGAATTATTCCAGAAATTAGCAGTTTTAGTTGTTTTTCCAACATTTTCACCCAAAAATGCAATACATTTAGGGATTCACGAACCTTTGGAGACCCTTTTAAAATAAGATGAAATGTATAAAATATCATTATACCTAATATGGTAAAAGAAAATAATAGATATGCTAAAGAAATAAGTTTCAGAAATTAGCAGTTTTAGTGTTTTTTAACTCTTTTTTCCATATTTTTTGTCAAAATACCTATATTTATCCCTTTATGTATTTATTATTTCATAGGAATATATCGTTACACTTAGATGGGTAAATAAAATAATGAATAAACATTTAAAATATAGTTTTATTAAATTATTCCAGAAATCAGCAGTTTTTGTTATTTTTCCAATTTTTTGACCCAAAAAAATACATTTAGGGATTCACGAACCTTTGGGGACCCTTTTAAAAATATGGAGAAACATATAACACCCATTTGAGGAAAGTTTGGTGCTTTTTTCCGGCGTGTCTAGATTGGGTCCTAAAACCTGGGTTTTGGTCCCTAGCTATCTGGTAAACTGTTAACGAGTCAAAAGTTAACGACGGACGACGGAAAACTCAGCATGGGATGCTAACCCAATATGTTTGAGTTTTTTTATAAAAAAAAAAGAGCACAGTGAGACAAAAACCTGATATAAAAGATGGAAATATGCCAGTTTGTGACAGACCTATGCTGCACCTTTTCAGCTAAATAAAGCTAATAACAAAGTATTCCTTGAAATAGTTTAATAAGAAGATATGTAAACAATTAAAATACACACGACAGTTCGATGAATATAATAAAGCAGTAAATCCATACATTTGTGTATAGTTTCTACGAAGAAATGACGTTTGGTGACAATTTTATATAAAAACTACCCTCAGGTATTGAAAAGCTCATGATTATTTGGACATGTAGATGTGTATGTGTATGTAACTCGTGCTCTGATAAGCCAGCTTTCCTATAAATGCGGGGTTTTTTGTTGGCATTCACACATCAAACTTATTTTAGAAATGAAAATTAGATGAATACACACTTAAAATACACGTACCTGTGTTGCCACTGACCATTCCATGGCGGTACCTGTGTTGCCACTGACCATTCCATGGTGGTACCTGTGTTGCCACGGACCATTCCATGGTGGTACCTGTGTTGCCATTAAATTTACGTGACCATGTTTGTACATGGGACTAGCACGAGTACTTTCTTCGCATTTCAACCAATAGGACACGTACATGTTCCTTGTATAAATAGAGTTAACATTAAGAATTCAGGAAAACATGTTTTATTAATAAAATAAAGGTACCAGAAAAAACAAAAGCAGCTAATGTTTGGTTGTGTGTAATATTTTCTGAACAGTAAGAAAAGGCATCATATCCAACATGAAATATTTTATAATATCACATTTAATTATGCATTTTAAACACATGAATTTGCAAATATATGTGCATGGGTCTTTCTGGCACCTTCATTTTATTAATAAAACATGTTTTCATGAATGTACGTGTCCCATTGGTTGAAGTGCGAAGAAAGTACTCGTCCCATACCTTCACTCGATAACATATGTGCTAGTCCAATGTAGAAACATTGTCACGTAAATGTAGTGTAAGGTATAGCATGTGTCCCATTGGTTAAAGTGCGAAGAAAGTACTCGTCCCATACCTTCACTCGATGACATATATGCTAGTCCTATGTAGAAACAATAGTCACGTAAATTTGATGTAAAAGTAGAATGAAATAAAAAAATTGAATTGAATTGAATGTTGTTTAACGGCTCATCAACATAGTATAGGTTACTTAGAGCCGCCCCAGACAGAGGGGGATACATAAGAATCCGGGAACCGTGCCCTACTCTTATCCTATGGTTCTGTTGGAGGATAGACCGATACACGAGACCGCCCGGTTTACGTCCCCATCCGACGGACGAGTCTAAAGGGAAAGTGTCTTGCCCAAGAACACACCGGCGAAACTCAGTGGCACGGAATTAAACAATAATAAATAGAAGCCGTGTATGCGACACCACAAACATACATAGGCTGGCAACACAGGTACCGCCATGGAATGGTCAGTGGCAACACAGGTAACGCCATGGAATGGTCAGTGTCAACACAGGTACCGCCATGGAATGGTCAATGGCAACACAGGTACCGCCATGGAATGGTCAGTGGCAAAATGCTTCTAGTGGTTTAAGCCAAATTCTAGGGTTCTAGGTCTTATTGAGTCTGCCAAGTATATTTAACACATAATGTATGGTGCCATATGCTGCAGTCAGACCTAGAATGTTATATGGACTGAAGAGAAGCTAAGGTCCATATAACATTCTAGGTCTGACTGACCAGTCCATAAACTTGCACATGAATCGAAGCACCATATATTATTTGTTATAGTATACCGAATATGGCCAACAAATTAAAACATTACGCTTTATGTAATAATAGCCTAAATGAATCTCCAAGCCCCTTCCATGGTAAAGTGAGAATGTTGGCAACCTGTTCAAAACTCAAACCTAGTTAAAATTCTGGGAACTTATTTCATCATGATAATAAGCATGTCTGCTATTAAACAGCAACTAAGACATTGTGGGAGGGAGGGGTGGGTTTCGGGGGGGAGTGTTGTATATATTCTAAGAAAATTTTCTTCAGCTGTATACTAACACCGGGTCAAAGGACACCGTTATTTTACCCCTTGCAATTGCATACCGTGTCTATTTTCACTTCTGAAATGTATACCAAAAACTGTCAAAAACATGATGAGCTGCATTTTCAAATATCAATAACATGTCCAGAATACAATTACATCGCAAAAATAACAGGAAACTGCACTAAAAAAGGTTTTAAGAAAAAAGGTTAAAGACTCTTTTATATAGAACTCCTTTCGACTGCACCAGACAAGCATATCCGGTTGGTTTAGTTAATTAAACCTGTTTGTTTTATTTAAGGATTACTTAAGGATTGTTTTTCATTGTTTGCGATGTTATCGAAGTATAAACGTCAATGATGGGTCAAATTGTATAAAACCACGTAGCATACAAACGTATATCAATGATAATCTTTGCTGACTTTTTATTTTTTTTATACCATATCATATGTGTTATATGTGACCTGCGAGATCTGTCCATAGGCTATATTTTATATGTGAAATAATATGGCACCATAATCTTGATAACACACATAAGTAGCAATAACTGGTATGAACATGAGGTGCTATAAAACTATAAAACTATGTTAAAGTATCGCTAAATTAATATGACTTACGATGATACGATGGGACTACAAATTTGTATTGTAGCATTATAATAACAAGTATAAATATGAACGGTGCTATAAAACTGTAATATCATCTCTAAATTAGCATGACTTTACGATGATATTACAAAGTTATATAGAAGAATTAAAATGTGAACGGTGCTATAAAACTGTGTAATATCATTGCTAAATTAGCATAATTTTACAATGATATTACAAAAAAAAATACTGAAAAGAGGATCCCTTGGAAGAAACAAACGCAAACAATAGAGAAAAGTAGTAGACTCGGTTTTATTGAGACTGTTCATGAGAGGTTATATAGAGTGCAACACCTCTCACCCACCCTAGCACCGACTAAAGCGGTATTCTACTTTAATGCCACGAAGATCGGGCTTGATCACCCCAAAGGACCAGTAAATAAGAACACTACTGATGTGTAGAAGCATTATCATAACAGTATGAACATGAACTGTGCTACAAAACTATAAAATTGTGTAATATCTTCGCTAAAACGGTGATATTACAAAGTTTTATAGTAGCATTGAAATGACAAGTATACACATGAACAGTGCTACAAAACTCTGTAATATCATCGCTAAATTAGCAAGATTTTACGATGATGCCATGATATTACAAAGTTTTATAGTAGCAATATAATAAAATGTATGAACATGAACGGCGCTATAAAACTATTTAACTGGTATATAAACTGTCATCGTAATATCATCATAACAACATACATGAGTAACATTATAATAACAAGTATGAACATGACCGGGGCTATGAAACTATAAAACTGGTACATGAAGCTGATGAACTCCGACTTATCTACGGGGTCCTGTAACATGCTATTATTCATTTTAGAAATAGTTTTTTTTTAAATACTACCAACAATAAATCATTTTTTTCTCACAAATTAACACCACAGTTATGGATGAATTTAAAATAACCTTTATAATTGATAGTCTAAAACGCGTAGACATCTTGTCCTTAGTTTCATGATGTAACTATACAAAACTCTAAGTTGAAAACACGTTCTGCATATAACTGTTGCTTAACGACTATGAACAATTTGTAACATGTGTGCTATATTATAGTGATACACACGTTATATCTGTTTCAAAATCAATTTACATTCTTCAAATAGTTGCACACTTTCCAGATTAGTCCATCTTCTTAAGCGAGTTGACATGACCACATCTGTTTTGCGATCCTTTAATTGGGTACTGTCAGATTATCGGGACACACATCTCCAATCAACTGCCAGGTTATCGAGACACGAACCTCGACTCAAATCACAGGTTATCAGGACACAAATATCCAACCCATTGCTAGGTTATCGAGACACGAACCTCGACTCAAGTATCAGATTATCGGGACACGAATCTCAAACCAACTGCCAGGTTATCGAGACACGAACCTCGACCAAAATGTCAGGTAATCAGGACACGAATCTCCAGCCCACTGTCAGGTTATCGGGACATGAATCTCTAGCCCACTGTCAGATTACCGGGACACGAACCTCCACTCAAATGTCAGATTATCAGGACACGAAACTCGACCCCATTGTCAAGTTATCGGGACACGAAACTGAACCCTCAACATACACCTTGTACGTCCAATTTAGATCCATGAAATGTTGCAAAGATATTTAACTAGTTTTAAAAGCGTCTTTACAAGTCTCATCCACATAAAATGTCATCGGACAGTACAACTGTAAACACTATTCAATACTTCTCATTATAATTAACACTGTTGAATGATTAAAGTTAATTATCTACATTAATGTATCTTTCGAAGAATAGCATTGTGAATTTTCCTCTGCCTTTACATCATTATTTTAGGCGGCATAGTTTCCACTATGTTCACAGTATTGTAGAAATATAGCTTATTTGTAATATTGCGTAAATTCACTTTGTACGCACATGCACACTCTAATCGTCGATCTGCCATGTGGTACTTCCTTTACACGTACAATCTCCGCTCTAAAGCTTGGTATAATTTGGTTATTTTAATCCAATAATTTCAGCAATAAAACAATATTCTGCTATTTATACACTCCTTATCTCAGTTTTGGAAATAGCAATATCTTCTAGAACATATATTTTAACCACGATCTAAAATATACCTGTCAATAAATATTTCTTATCAGACAGAAAAGACCAGCGTATAACATCATTTCTCAGCACTGTTTGTTTTTAATATGTTTTTAAGATAACGTTTCCATTTACTTCACTCCTTTCGTAATGGTGAATTTTCAATCTGGCATATTGACGATATTTTGATGGTTATTTTTCCTTTTCGTCTCACGTTGATGCGTATTCCAATCATCGGTATAAATTTATTTATGGATCGGTCGAAATGCAGACGCCCGAGACACTTCATTATGGAGCGTCTTTGTGGCCCTCTAATTAATAAGAAGGACGATAGTTGTGTAAGATGTTGACAGGAAGTTAAAGAAATTGATTTTTAGTAAATAACTGTAGCAAGAATGCTCGGTAATTGACGAAACCATCAATAAAATAATTTACACTGTGTTTATGTATAACATTGCGATGTTGTTAGGGCCAATACAATCCTGAACAGTGTCACATTATCGCACTTAATTTAATTAATTAAAGCTACACATTCTCTATTTTAACTGGTAATAACTCATGAACGTGTGAAGTAGTTTCAAATCGACAAACACCCCAAAAGTCGGTATATAAGGCAGAAATCAATGCGTAAAAATATCACATTTTTATTTCACGGTGGATAGACGTAACGGACCCTGGTTGCTCAAAACAGGGTTACATTGATCCTGGTTGCTCATGTAACGGACCCTGATCATTAAATGAATGTGTTTTCCCTGACTTATGGAAATGTGCCATGGTAATGGCATTGTTCAAAAAAGTGGATCCTAGTATTCCTATAAATTATAGATCAGTTTCGTTGTTGAGCTGTAGGCAAAGTCATGGAAAGAATAGTTTTTAAACATGCGTATAATTTTCTACACGTGCTTGATCTTATATTCAAGAATCAATCAGGTTGTTTGCCAGGTCATTCTACAACCTACCAACTTGTAGATATGTATCATCATATATGTCAGGCATTCGATGCTAAACAATTTACCTGCATTGTCTTTAATGATATATCTAGAGCTTTTGACCGTCTTTGGCATAAAGGTATTTTATTTAAATTAAAGCAACATGGTATTGATGGTAAGCTTTTATCATGGATATCAATTTATTTTTCAAGCCGATCGCAAAGAGTGTGTGTAGGAACTTCATCATCAACGTCTAAAAAATTTAACTGCCGGGGTTCCCCAAAGGTTCGTTCTGGGACACCTTTTATTTTTAATATATGTAAATGATATTGCGGAAAGCATGCTTAATATTACTCGTTTAGTTCTTTAGCAATTTCTTCGTCTAATCCAGTTGTGCTTCAGCTTTTAGAAAAGTACAATTCTCTTATAGTTGATAATGTTATTATTTTCTGCTGGCTTCCAAGCCATGTAGGAATACGTGGTAATGATAGAGCTGATAGTGCTGCTAAGGCAGCATTAGGTTTACATATATACCTTATACTGATTTTAAAAGTTGTATCAACACATATATTAGTAACTCTTGCCAGCCGCTTGGGACTTGTCGGTGAACAATAAACTCCATTCCATTAAACCGTTACTCGGAGAATGGCGTCCTTCTAGTAGACCCATTCGCCCAGAGGAAGTTGTCCTAGCCAGGGTCAGTATAGGGCATACACGCTGTACTCATTCATATTTATTACAAGGTGAGCAGTTGCCAGAATGTATACCCTGTTTTGCACCGTTAACGGTCAAACATATCTTGTTGGAATGTTTAGACTTCGATCCTATGCGACAAAGATACTAAACAGTTAATACTTTGAAAGAGTTATTTGATACTATAGATTTTAGTCTTGTTTTAGATTTCCTTAAAGAAATCAGACTTTATAAATCAATATAATATTTTCCTATATATATTAACTAGGCATTTGTTGATTTACATATATACATAGTTTATATTGCTACCATATCATCCGTTATTTGTAGATAGTTTTATCTTATACGTTTACATTATTTTTAATTACTACTTCATTCTTTCATGATTCATCGGTTTTTGCGCACAATATGACCTATGTTTGTGTCGACGTGCCATAAAACACCATTCATTCATTCATTCATTCGTCTAATATAGATGACATGCAGGGAAGGTATTTTAAATCACGACTTACACATGATTACTGAATGGTCAAAGCAATGGCTTGTCCAGTTTAATCCCAATAAAACAGAAGCAATGTTCTTTTCTTTATCTGAAGATGATAGTCGCCCAGTTCTACACCTTAATAATATCCAGTTGACAGTTGTTGATCACCATAAACATCTAGGTTTAATACAATTTTATTAGATCCTGGGACCATACGCCGCTGGATATAGGGGATGAAATAAAGATACAAATATTGCTATATCCATCGCCATATTTTTGCCATCTTCGGGATGGTTAAAATTCTGTACTGTGGATTTTTATGAATATTGAGTTCTGCTCAACCCGGGGCTAGAGGGCGTGAGCTGTAGCTAGCATATTTCAATCAAACCGAGACTGCAATATTTCGTATGTGTCGTGCTCGGCGGTTCCAAAGGTCTTTTTAACGCTTAGTCATAATAGAAAATGGCACGAGCACATCAATAATGTAGTTGCTTCCGCAACAAAGGCATTAGGATTTATGCGAATGCTTAAATATAAAGTATCTCGAAGAACACTTAATCATATTATTTATCCTATATGCGTCCAATATTTGAGTATGCTTCCATTACATGGGACGGTTGTACCTTATACGAAAAAGATACTTTGGAAAAATTACAATATGAAGCAGCCCGCATAGTTACTGGTCTAACTCGTTCTGTACCAATACATCATTTATTAGCTGAAATAGGATGGATTTCCCTTTCCGATAGGAGAAAACTGCAAAAGCTTATTACAGTATACAAAGTTAAATATGGAACAACTCCAAATTATATTTCAAATCTGTTCCCACAATTGGTAAGACAAGTGAGCTCCTACAACATTCGAAATAGTGATAATTATGCCACTACTGCTCGTAGAACTGAAATATTCAATAACTCGTTCGTACCTTCATCTCTTAATCTCTGGAACAACTACGCAATTAAGAATCTACCTCGATGTTCAAAAGGAAACTTGAAATTTTATAAAATGATTCATAACTTGGCACCACCGTATCTTACTCCATTAGTTCCTCCTCTAGTAGGAGAAGAGTCTCGATATATCTTACGAAATGCCAATAATCTTCAAATTCATTCTCGAATACAAAATTACTCCGATTCGTTTTTACCTTCTGTTGTTCGTGAATGGAATTTACTCCCTCAGGATGCCAGATCCTTAGAATCTGTCTACTCTTTCAAACGATATCTTACCCACGAAACACGTCCCCCGATGTATTACTACACAGGTGACAGGAAAGCACAAATCATACATACACGTCTCAGAACAAACTGTAGTTCATTAAACCATCACTTGTTTATCAAAAATATCAATGACTCTACTCTGTGTCACTGTGGTAGTATCGAGAACACAAGCATTTCTTCTTCACATGTTCAACCTATCACATAATTCGTTTAGAACTTATCAACTCTCTTTCAAATATATGTACTATCTCAACTAATATTCTCCTTCGGGTGACCCCAATCTCAGTTACGGAACAAATGTAGTGATCTTCGAAAATTTGCAGAACTTTAAATTAAAAAGTAAACGTTTTTAAACTGACACAACTTATCAACGTTAAATGTTCGCTAGTACGGATGATTCGCCCCTACCCAATGTCGCCGCCCAGATTTCCCTTACACTTTTTCTTTTATACATATAACAGTATTAGTATTATTCTATATATAAATTTTATTAATTTTTGTGTGTGCGTTTTTCTTAACTTTCAAGCGTACTTTTCCTTCTAAATCTTGGTAACATTTTCCATTGTATAAGAAATAGTTCGTTTCTATTTTCTCTTCTTAATTAATGTATAATATGTCTGCCATTCCAGTGTTACATATAAACATGGTAAGGAAAGGAACTTAATAATCAGTGGTCCAAACCAGGAAAAGACGCTTATTTTTGAGTTTGATGGCAAAATTTAGTAGAATTGTTTGACTAATATAATGTGTTTGTATAATGTGTATACATTATGGTTCTGATAAAAAATGAGGTCAAAGGTCAGATGAGTGAAAAAATCGGCAAAATCGCTATATAATCAAATTATCGTCATTTATGGAACTAATTACACATTCAGTTTCTTTCCCTTTGATATATTTTACTTTTGATAGCATTTATACAGTTGTGCAGAATTTTAAAACTCTTTCTGTCCGTACGTTCGGCCATTTTATGCAAATAAAGGTTAATAAGTACAAAGAAATGTAATGAAAATACGAGATTAGGAAGTAATTTAGACCCGATTCGGCTTCTTTTTTTAATATTTAGGTTGGTTTTGTGGCTACTATACACTTATATTGATTAGTTAGGAAGAGTTAAACATGTATATTTTGCATGAAACCTGCATGTATATACGTCATAGTTTTCAACTGGTATTACGTCATAGTTTTCAACTGATTATGCAGATAGTCCGGCAGTAAACGACAAAACCCAAAATTATCGTCCACACAATGTTTTTTTTAATATATTTAAATTATGCTGATTTTGAATCTGAATGATGCCACATTGCACCTTGAGGAAATTGAAATATCCAAGATGGCCGCCAAGATGGCTGTCGTGACATTAAAATGACAATATCTTGGCTTCTGCATTAGCTAGGATATTCATTTTGGTGTCTATGGATACGTTTTTAACTTACCTTACTTATAAGTTATATAAAAATATCCAAGATGGCCGCCAAGATGTCTGATGTGACACTAAAATATCAATATATCAATATGTCGACTTCTACATTAGCTAGGACTATCATTTTGGTGTCTATGCATAGGTTTTTGGGGTCAAGGATTCCATTCCAGACTTCACCTTACTTAGAAGTTGAACACAAATATCCAAGATGGCTGCCGTGACATTACACTGACGATATCTTGGCTTCTCTATTAGCTGGGACAATCATTTTGGTGTCTATGACTAGGTTTTTGGAGTCAAAGAATCTATTTCTGATACACATTACCTACTAGATAAAAACAAATAATCAAGATGGCTGCCAAGTTGGCTACCGTGACACTACAATGACAATATCTTGGTTTCTGCATTATCTAGGTCATTCATTTTTGTGTCTATGGATAGTTTTTTTTTGTCAATGAATCCATTTCTGACTTATTCCGGAGCTTATTAACTTATAAGTAAAATACAAGTATTCAAGATGGCTGCCAGGAAAAATGGCTGCCGTGACATTAACATGACAATACATTGAATTCTAGATCAGCTTGGACACTGTTTTTGGTGTCTATGACTAAGTTTCGGGAATCATCTCGGTGACTCATCGTTTAAATTAAGCTGTTTT
Source organism: Cyrtodaria siliqua (assembly GCA_037043455.1). Lineage (NCBI taxonomy): Eukaryota > Metazoa > Mollusca > Bivalvia > Adapedonta > Hiatellidae > Cyrtodaria > Cyrtodaria siliqua. Next base: position 59,120 of record JAWPHD010003842.1, read on the forward strand.
AGTTATCGACACGGCTGCCTTAAATACAAAACCTGCAACCACATGCATGTATACGTCACTTATAGATATGGTGCTATCTGGACCAGACACACTGATGACTGCTATGGCTTAGGCGCAAAAACTAACAAAAAATGTGCGGACAAGCTTTTACAGTCTTTATAGGGGATCAACAGCTGTACCGTTTGATTATTAATAATATGTGGGTACATCCTACATTGTTAAAAACATTCGTTCCAATATTTGAGGGTATGCATATGCTAAGGAGCTGTGTTGGTTGTGTATGTGTATTAATGGTTAATAGTGGGTTATAACAGGTTCTAACATCTGTTTTTGGAGGCGTATCACGTATGCTCTCCGGAAAGTACTATCCACAGAACACTAAGGCTCTTAAGATAGTCACTGAGGAAGTCTTGCACTGCGTGTTAGAATGTATCGAAGGTCATTATAATTTATTGGCATTATTAGAGTCCATAACTGCTCGTAGTAGAATATCTTAACTGTGGTTAGACATATGAAGCCTGAGGCTATTGAATGATGTATGGTCAGAAATGTTTATCGAAACAACGTGTATGCGGTATGGTCGGGGGCTTGTTGATATAACACTCAATCCATCTGCTCTGAAAATATGGGCATTGAGTCTTTATGTATGCACATCAAATATGTAGCCGATATGAGAGAAGTTAATACAAAATCGCTACAGGTTACAAAAAAAATGAGAAAAAAGATACAAACGGTCCCCACTGCACCCAAACGAAATGGCAGCGTAGGTCCGCACTGTACCACAAAGAGCAAATTAACAATACAACGAAAAGGAAGGTACACAACACAATGAGTAGTGAAGACAGGGTTACCCACTTGGAACGGTCAATATGACCCACTGGTTAGCTTAAATCGATTTTAAGTGAAATAAAAGTACATCCAATCAATAGAAAATCTCTAACAATAAAGTCCACATCCAGAAAAATTAGGAAACGATACACGTATGTGTTATTGTAAAACTATATAAAACAATTAGAAACACAACAGTTGCAGTCAAAGAGAAAACCAATCTAGGGTATGACCACAAAACCCGAGGGACGAAAAGTTCATGCCCCGGCCTCACCTTTCAGAAGTCCCATGAGGTTGTCAGGTCATCGCACAAGAGAAAGGCGAAACGCAGTAACTGACTGTAAAGGGGTCAATCACCAAGTATGAAGTGCATTGTAATATTAAAGTGTCGTATTTTCTTTTCTGACGATTTTCCTGATTAATTTTGTAAAGTGGACAGGAAATTCCTCTTTAATTTCCTAATCTTATGTATCACATCTCTATAGAATAAAGGTTTCGATATACCTAGTCGCAGAACAGATTTTAGGTTGGTGTTTTACTTCTCCAGCAGATTTTCGTTGCAGCGATAGAATTTTGAGAGAAAGATCTGCCACGTTTTTGATAACGAAAACCTTTTTGAAGGAGTTTACTTGTAATAAGTTAATTTCGATAATTGAAATCCTTAACATCGTTACATGCCAGTTCAAGACAACCATAAAGTAGAAATGCAGCTCGTATGAAATACCATGCATAGGATAGAGAACCTGAGCAAAGCATGAAGTTATTTTTATCAATGGTAAAGACGTCCTGTAATTATTGACCGTCAAATGGTACAGTTCAAGACTTGACCAATTCTGGAGCTATATTTCTAACAAACTGGTCAAAAGTGAAGCCTCTCTCTCGCTCCTGTGACAATGCGATCAAATATACCGCCAGAGCGGTTGTGCATCTGAGCAATCCTGTTCAACTGTAAGATGTGGTTGTTATACTGCACTGTTTTCTGTCAACGCAACATGCCAAGCAACTTCCAAAATAGATGGACAAAAGATGATGCTGAGTAGCGATGAAGTTTTTTTGTAGGCATCTCGGCAGCATTTTTTTTTCCAAAACAAATCAAACCCTTAATATTTTGAATTAACAAATCTAAGCAGGGCAATTTTGTATGTCAAACATAATGATGTAAATTGTTGTGTAAAACAATTTCAAAACAAGTGGTTTTTAACTGTAACTTATTTCGTACACAACGGTTTCGTTTGTTTCAGTCATTTCACCCAATAAATTTAAATACAGTACTTTTTGGTCGCGAACACTTGTCGGATGAAGATAATCAAATTCTCTTCGAAGCAGTTTCAAATGTACATCCGAGAAACACAGAGGTTAGCCTAGATTTAGATTTTCGTTTGCAACTCTTGCTGATTGATTCTCTTCTTTCGAACTTGACACAATCCCTATACTTCTTTTTTCCTTTTTTTTTTTACTAGTTCCTAGTTTTTCTTTCTCACTACCTTTTCTTTAATCATGATATTATGTGCAAGTTATGTATAATTTTTTATTTACCTATGTAATTGTCTAACTTTGTGTGTATACTATTTTGTCGGGAAGGTCATTACCTAATGTTGTTAGAATGTGTAGCCCATTGAGGGATTATATATTGGCAATAAAAGTCGGGAAGGTCATTAACTAATGTTGTTAAAATGTGTAGCCCATCCCTTGACGGATTATATATTGGCAATAAAAGTCGGGAAGGTCATTAACTAATGATGTTAGAGTTTGTAGCCCAACCCTTGAGGGATTATATATCGGCAATAGAAGTCGGGAAGGCCATTAACTAATGATGTTAGAATGTGTAGCCCAACCCTTGAGGGATTATATATTGGCAATAATATATGTTTAAATCAACGGACTCTGGCGGGTGAAAACACGTAAACTATCGGACGTGCTGTTAAAATATATTAAAAGATAAAAAAAATATTGCTTTCCAATAACACATTCTTTAACAAGAAAAGTCATAGTATGCAATCTATACTATGACGACGAGCGGCAATAAGGATAAATATTGTAGTATATATAGTATATACTGTACATGTATTTATTTTAATGCATATTGTGTGTGTTTTTTGTGTAAAATTAATAGTGAGTTCAATTTGGTGTAGCAAAGGCAGAGAACTAATTGGAAAAGTAAAATAAAGATGAAATGTTTTTATTTGAAACTAAACGTGCAATTTAAGTGCTTCGCTATAACCGAGAAAGATATATCCGCTATTTTATATAAAGCAAAGACTCGAGGAGCTGGACGACGAACTGCAAAAAAACTTCGTTAAAACCGATAATTCGCTATAGCTGAGTTTCAGCTATATGTATTCTTAAACAGACTTTGACTGTAAATAATGTTTCATTGCGAACTTATATAAAACAAAACACACTCTGAAAATGTACATGTATGAATAATTACAATTTACATATGGTAATAATATGACCAAATGTATATATTTTAAAGTTCATGCTGTACAAAAAAAAACATTATTGATGTGCAAAAATAAAAACTGTATGTACAACTCTGTAAGTGTACGGTCCCTGCCAAGACTTGAACATGGATTTTTTTCTCGAAAGAAAAGCGTGTTTCTTTACACTACAGAGATCGCCCAGCCATATAGTGTGTATATAGTGACTAGTGAAACGTAAACTTGCTGTACCCCTCGTGTATGAATATAGTTAATTGTAAATTCCATTTTCTGTATACGTTTTGAAATCGAGGTGAAACATGTTTTTTTCTACTAAAATTCCAAGGATATTTTGAATACGTGTATGAGTTTGTTATAATGTGTGTGAATGTGATTTAGACCTCACTTCTCAAAACGCAAATAATCGGGAGGTGTTTCATTAAAGTAATGTTTTAGCGGAAGAGCGTGACATCATAGCTTCTTCTTTTTTTTGTGTGTCCAATAGAAGACAATGTAAATTGTATGCACATTAAAACACAGTTTCTACTTACGATTACTTGTATTTGCCAAACTCCAAAATGTCAACGTATCTCTCTCTTCGAACATGTGAAATAAAAATGTAATGGCCGCTTCTGCGCACACAAAAAAGGAAGAAGCTATGACGTCACGCTCTTCCGCTAATACATTACTTTAACGAAACATCTCCCGATTATTTCCGTTTTTCCCAGTGAAGTCTAAATTACATTTACACACATTATAACTAACTCGTACACATATACAAAACTTCCTTGGAATGTTCACCTCGCTTCCAAAACGTATACAGAAAATGGAATTCACAATTAACTATATCCATACACGAGGAGTACAGCAAATTTACGCTTCACTGGTCACTATATACGCTATGGAATCGCCAATTAGGTCAAACCTAATCTCAGTAATAGAGCGTTCTAATGATTTCCATACACAGTAATAGTTAACTGAATTTACATATTCATGAATAATAACGCTCTATGAAAAGGATCACACCCGCGGAACACTAGATATATTTGTGTGTCTGTATTCATAAAGAACGGGTTATAAAAATAGTGTTTTAGAGTGAAAGTACTTCTAGTTCTAGTACTAAGAAAATTGTGTTGTTGTTTTTCAAAAACGGAGACTACTGTGGGCATATCCTATGTCTGGGATTATGTATTTGCATCCATTGGACGTATTTAATACATACTAATATCTACCTATTGCCAGAAGCGTTACGTTTTTCGTGCATTTCAAAGTAACGGATCCTGGTTGCTCATGGCACCGGATCCTATTTGCTTCTGGCACAGGATCCTAGCTGATAGTTAAAAGCATTTATCTTAATAAAAGGCTAGATATGAACCTCTGTTTCAAATATCTATTTGTTATCAGCGAGGAAGAGTAATTCTGGGATGTGCGGTTCAAACTTAATATCTGACAAGCATGATTAATATATAACAAGAGCGTCTTTTACATGTGCGGATTCAGAAATTACCTATTGAGTAGTGTCAACTTGTTCCACAAACTATTAGACAAGCACACAAACAAATGTTGTCAAGTGCATGAGTGTTTTTTTTGCGAGGGGGTCAACTCATGGAAAAAAGATATGATGAGTGATATTTTGAAGATGTTCACATTAAACGAGTTTTCCCCCCTCCAAACATCGGCGAGGAACTCGTACTCTTCAAGGGGGCTGGGGTGGTCCAGTTGGGATGTACACCGGTTCTATGTTTTGGAGTTTATCCTTCGAACAACTTGCTAATCAAAGGAATATATAAGAGTAGGGCAGCTTCCCGGATTCTAATGTATCCTTCGTTTCTGTGGGGCGACCGGCTCTAAATATCCTATATACTGCCTTGATTAACCGTTAAACAACACTCAGGTCAATTTTATCTGGCGATCCACCTGAACATGTGGTAACTTTTTTAAATCATATGGTTAGGGTGCTCCCCTATAGATTCGCTAGAGTTTTAACAAACAAAAGTGGCAACATTCTCAATACAACATTTGGCGAATTTAATATCAGAGTTTACCTATACCTATTTTAAAACTTGTATTTGACATTTTCCATAAGTATTCGGAGATAATAAACGGAAAGCTAAAAATTTCTGATTTGACATTTTCCATAGGTATTCGGAAATAATGAACGGAAAGCTAAAAGTTTCTGGCGGAGGTGTTCAGTGTATGCAATTATTAATTTGTAAACAGATGGGCATTAAAAGCATTTAAAAAAAAAATTCTTGCGTGCAAGAACGGTTGCCTATCTATAAGTCGCTGAGCAATTACCAGAATGTATACCCTGCTTTGCACTGTTAACGGTCAAACACATCTTGTTGGAAAGTGTAGACTTTGATCCTATGCGTCAAAGATACTACAATGTTAATACTATGAAAGAGTTATTTGATACTATAGATTTTAGTCTTGTTTTAGATTTCCTAAAAGAAATCAGACTATATAAATCATTATAATGTGTTCTTATATATATTTACTTGTTTATATACCCGTTGACGGGCATTTGTTGATTTACATATATAGTTTATATTACTACCATATAATCCCTTATTTTTAATAGTTTTATCTTTATATATTTACATTAATGTTTAATTACTACTTAATTTCTTCATCTTTCGTATCGTTCATATTGCTGTATTTGTATTCTTTCTTTCTTTCTTTTTTCCTTTCTTTCTTTTTCTTTCTTCTTTCTTTCTTTCTTCCTTTCTTTCTTATTATGTTGTTTTTTTTAATATTATTTTTGCTCATGGACTTTTTTTGCTTTTCTTTTTTACTTTTTTAATTTTCAGGTTTTTGCAGACAATGTACGCTGCGTATATGTAGCTAAGACTCTGACCCTTTTTCCTAAGATAATGACTTTTAAATAACTTTTTTTTGAATATAAACACTGTTTGAGGTCAGTGTTGTGTCAAACGGCGACAAAAACCGTCATGCGTGCGGCGAAAGTAAGTTTGGGTTACGTCTGTTGCGGGCCCGTAGTTTATTTTAGGGTACTGTCGGCTGACGACAGGTCGTGAAGAGAGAATTATCTCAAGGTGCAAACATATACACAAACGTATACAGAGTAAATGTGTGTAGTCTTTGACCCACTTAGCCAAACTCACCACCAGATTCTAGAGGACAATCACTACAACATGATCACACCTTCTATATTCTCCAACCATAACCGATGCAATAATTCAATATTGGACTGTTTTTCTTTTTTTATTTTCCATTATGCGGTGGCATGAATGATTTTAGAACCGATGGTTCTGAGTGCTAAGGCGCTGTTCACCGACACGTTACCAATCGTGGGTACAAATGCAGCTCGCGAGATTTGATGACGTATACAGTACAGGTACTACCTATGAAACACTGGGTGGTCTACACCTCCGCACCCACCCACCCCCCCCCCCCACGCCCCACACACACACACACCCCACCCACACCCCACGAAAAAATCGACTGTCATGATATATATCCTAAAATGTGCTGAAGATGACGTAAAACAGCATTCAACCAACTAATGTTTGTTTTTCGTTGTTTTTGTTGGTGGAGCCAAGTCCCGATCGTCGTTTTCTCTGTTATTAATCTGAAGGTATATAGAAAACAGTCTATCAAAAAGGGTCCGGTGCCAATGATACGGATTGTGTCTGTTGCCAGAATATCGCGCACTTTTTACAAAGCAACCAGGGTCCGTTACTCTGAAATTTAGACATGATGTAAATATTTACAGATATTGAGGCTAAACAGTCATCCTTATTGAACCAGAGCAGTTGCAAACCAATGAAACTTCGATTTTCATAAAACTGAGAGAGAAAATATAGACGTTTAGCTTTTTAAAAGAAGAATATGATATTCAAAAGTTCCGTCGCATAAAGTTTTTTCTTATACAGACGATAATTTATATTTATTTTCGAACTTTTTGACACTAGTGTCCATTTCCCCCCTGTTTTGACCAGACAGAGTCCGTAACATGTGCAACCAGGATCAAGGTAACGCAGTTTTGATCAGCCAGGGTCCGTTACGTCTGTCCACCGTGTATTTAGCCTTCGTGCAGGTAACATCGACAAATATACGGCTTCAGAATATATGTGATAAAAAAAGTACTTACCCGGTACGGGATTTGAACCACAGGCGTTGCGATTTTAAGTTTTGATATATGTACGTTTAACCACTAGACCACGGCAATTTATTGGTATGATGTAGCATTTTTAACACTGAATATGCATTACGTAATAACTAGCGCACACAACTCATCAAGCGCTAAATAACAAAAGTATGATAATGGACCTTTGGAAACGGCCGAGCACGACACATACGAAATATTGCAGTCTCGGTTTGATTGAGACTGTTCATCAGCGGTAGTGAAATATGCTAGCTACCGCTCACGCCCTCTAGCCCCGGGTTGAGCAGAACTCAATATTCATAAAATCAATAGTACACAATTTTAACCATCCCAAAGATGGCATGCATACGGCGGTGGACATGGAGTTATATGCTTCCCAATGTCGTAAGTCGAGATATGGTTGTTTTGAGGCGGATATTAGTTTCATATTGATAACATAAAGTATTACACCAGGCAATGTTAATTTACACGTGCAACAAGATGGACTATGTATTTATTGATTCATCTTGAGTTGCGTTCAAATAGGTTTAGTTATGTTGCCTCTTAATAAATGGTAGTTAGTATATCAAGGACCTGACTTGAAAGCAGAAGGTCACAAAAAATACTTCTGTAAATCATAATGTTACCTGCGTACGATGTGCACTGCTCGATGTCTATACAATAAATGATGTTCTGCGTGTGTGTGTGTGTGTGTATTTCTAAGGATTATAGTCCGTCCACCAAGCAACCGACATGCGTTCTACCCGACGGTCATAGGTACAATTGAGCCTGGACTTTTATCTGTGTGTTTGTGTGTGATGTGATGTTATTGGAGAGCACTGTAATAACAACACATAAAATATTTTTTAAACTTTAATAGATTTGGCAAATATTGGGCGTGGCATGGATTGATAAACAAGCCCCAATCATGGGGCTTAACAATTGGGCTGCCGGTAAGCACAACAGACCATTATGGCAAGCCCTTACAGTAGAAAGCATTAAGCAATAAAGCAAATTGAATATTACAATATTAAGGACATACATACATGTGCACCAAATTAAATGTTCATTATGAAATCAACTTTTCTGATAAGCATTTAAGCAAGTGTTGAAAGCACGGTTGATATTCAAGCATAATTACAAGTGCATCGAATTCAATCAATTCAAATGTTTTTACGCAATTCGTACGGACCGCAAATTTGTATATAATTTATGTTTAGATTACAATTCAGTCTCTGGGTATACAGGAGCTGAATAAAGTTAAACTCAAACGTATATGTCCTTCCTTTCACACCTTCACTGCCCGCCGATAATTAAACACTACAACACTGAAACACATCAACTAGTTGTGATGCAAATGTTCCATCAAGTATGTAAGTGCACTGAATGTCCATGCCACACCAGTAATTGTTGACTAGGTAAGTGGATCCAGGTGAAGGCATCAACTGAAAATATATAACTCAGAAAAAGCAACATGATCTTGCAACATAAAATGCTATCTTTAGAATAGAAGTATTGACACACATTTAAACTGTCTTAAATGAACTTGTTGTACTTATACAACTGAAAGACAATATTATCGATTTAAATCAAATGATCCTGTGGGCAGGGAGGGAGGGAATTTAAGTTTTTAAATGTAAGCTCAAAGCAAATCTTACCTATTTGTGAACAAATCAACATGCCGGTGTACATTGTACGAACAAATGCACCGTAAAAATTACTCGTGTCCCCCAATAACTGTGACTATAAAATAGATTTTTTATAGTCAGTATTATTGGAGAGCACTGTAATAACAACACATAAAATATTTTTTAAACTTTAATAGATTTGGCAAATATTGGGCGTGGCATGGATTGATAAACAAGCCCCAATCATGGGGCTTAACAATAGGGCTGCCGGTAAGCACAAAAGACCATTATGGCAAGCCCTTACAGTAGAAAGCATTAAGCAATAAAGCAAATTGAATATTACAATATTAAGGACATAAATACATGTGCACCAAATTAAATGTTCATTATGAAAGCAACTTTTCTGATAAGCATTTAAGCAAGTGTTGAAAGCACGGTTGATATTCAAGCATAATTACAAGTGCATCGAATTCAATCAATTCAAATGTTTTTTAGCAATTCGTACGGACAGCAAATTTGTATATAATTTATGTTTAGATTACAATTCAGTCTCTGGGTATACAGGAGCTGAATAAAGTTAAACTCAAACGTATATGTCCTTCCTTTCACACCTTCGCTGCCCGCCATATGGATGGGGGCCCGGACACTCCCATCATGGAGTGTCCAGCTCCCATCCACCGCCAAAAACGGAGGAAACATTTTTATTTTTGGCAGCAGCGAAGAGTGCGTATCAAAAGCAAAATATCCAAATGCCACGCCCAAAACAGAAACGGTGCCAAAAAAGTATATATTTCCTTAGCACTGCCCACTTTTAATGAAACATTAAAATCCAGCCAGAAACTGGTTAAGAAACAAGCTGTTCCCCACATTTGATAAATGAACACCATCCGGTTCAAGACAGGTATCATCAGCCTGAATGTCTTCGTATAGCAGATAATGGCCCCCAAATATCTATTATCGCCTGAGCAGCATAACTGTTTAGCCTCTTTCTGGCCCTTTCCATTGCAAAAGGGTGGTTAGGCTAACGCCATGAAAGCCGAGGAAGTATGTGAGACCAAATAACGACCACATTATGTAAATTGACCCTAAAAACTCGGGCAGAAGCTTCTAAGAATCTTTAATGGGTATTTCTCTAAATCAATTCCCCAGGACCACATGAGTTGATGCATCAGACATTGACAAAATAAATAAATGTCAGAAAAATATCCAGTTTGTAAAGGTTGGAGGAAGATTGTAACCTTTAATGTGTGGCGCCAAACACAAATTGACTGTTAAACGTTTCGAAGCTGTCATAAATTAGCATCAGAAATATAAATAATATGAAGTGTAACATGTACATGTTACTCAGTTTCAGACCTTGAACATTGAATGAGTTCTGATTAAGGATGTATCCTTTCCTCCTGTTTCGTGTGCCACTGTTATTTCATTTCAGTCAGCAAACAACTGATATACCTTTGTTCGTATATAATATGCACATTTCCCAATTGTATTAACTTTTGCCTCCTTGATAATCATGTTTATGTTTATTGTGAACAGGTCTTTAACTGCATTTTTACCTTTAACCTACTATCGGTTTTTAGAATTTAGTATCAATCATCATCATCAGAGGCCTAAGTAATTGATGAACAGTTAGTCAATCAATCGGTGCATGCCTGTGTACAAGCCATATATACTAACTCTCAATTGATGTCATTGCTCCACTGTTTTATCAGCCACAACTAGAAATACCAAGTATTTGCATAACGATCTATAACTATCTGAAAGCTAATCCATCCAAACACTCCGACAACAATAGACGAAGAACATGTATCCATTTCAAGTAAATGCAGGGTTCGACATTAACAGTTGTCCCCTTGTCCTGTGCCATGTAGATTCTACTGGGGACAAGTTAATTGTCCCAGGTGACCTGTCCTACGGACAACTAAATTTTTTAACAGAAATGAATTTTTCATCTTTAAAACTTGTGGCTGAAAAAATGTCAAAACATTGGCGAGCACATTGTAAATGACAAATAAAAACCATCTTGTTGTCATTGGTGAAATGCAACTGAGGGAATGTAATGTCACTTTCATGATTGATCTTGTTTTGTGTATCACTTTTACATGAAGTGCTGGAAAAAGTAAATTTGACTGGGGACAAATAAATGGTGTATTAAAGTTACTTGTCCTATGGAGTAGTTGCTGAAAAAAGTTAATTTCAAACCCTGAAATTAGCCCACATTTAAAAGGTTAGCCGCAAAACTATGTAAACTCCTTTTAACTAATACATAAAGGTGATGTCATCGTGATTTGATTCTGACTATTGAAATGACATTTACCTCATTTATCACCTTCCTGTATGACAACCTAAGATGAGGTTGTTGAATTGGATGACGTGTTATTAGAATACCATTTGCAACCTGCCCAGGTTCTATTGGGCATATACCTTTTGGACGCCCTGTTGTGTATATGACTATGACTATTGAGCATAAACCCAGAGCTACACACACACACATTGCAGTGTGGAACCTTGCAGAGAAGTTTATTTTGATTAGAACACAGCATAGATAGAAGTGGTTTTATATTTTGGCGACCATGCACATAACTGATTTAAGGCGCTATGTATTGAATAGGGACAAGCGGAAAGGAAAAGCTAACTAAACTTCAATGAACCGTTGACAAAACTACCTGGTGCAGGATAAATAAAACATCATCTCGTTGCAGGATAAATAAAACATCATCGATCAAAAGGAATAGCCCTAAACTAAACCAATCATCAAATAGAATAGCCTTAAAATAAGGTTTATGAAAAGTAAGTAACTTCTTTCCAGGTCTTGAATATGTACACAACTGATAAGGCACTGTCGATGTATTAAATATGAATGTATTAAAGAACTGTAGGGATATATTGCCCAAACTCCACACGAAAAGGTTTCGAAATTAACCATGTTTTGAAAAGATGATGGGTGGCGTAGGCTTATCTTGTACAACAGGTAAAAAGTGGAACTTCACATACAATACCAACACTGGAGGACTCTATGACCTGTTCCACACATTGCATCCGATACAGACATAGGAACGTTTGACCGGTCTTAAGTGAACTTGATGGTTACACAAACTGAAATATAAGGCAACATGTTCGAGAGAATGAAACAAAATAAACCTTGAAAGAAGTGATAGAGATCCAATCATAAATAAGCGGCAACAGCAACAGCATCCGTATATAAACCTGTAATGAAAACATCATTGTACGCAAACTGAATAAATGTAAAGCTGATCGCTAGACGAAAAGCAGTGGATGTTTTATAAACAGTCAATCTAGAAAAAAGGCAACTACAAAGGAGGCATGAATTGATTTTAAACTGTTAAACACTATTAATTCAAATGAAAATAATGCCATATCCAACACAATGCTTCCGCACTATCATAGACGCACGCCCAGACAGTATGACGTCACCTATCACTCTGGGTCATGAATATGCATTGCCTCCATTGACAGACCAACAACTTTTATTAGCAGCAACAGTAAACAGCAGCAAGTTAAAATTAGCGGAGATCAACAAACTGTTGAGATATACTTATCCGCAGTAAGAAAACATATTGCCTAAACACTCCAATTACATGGTTAGCATTATAAAACACGATTTTACCAAAAGCGTTGGAGTTAAATAATAGCAGCAGAAGCTGAAAACATAGTGCACAACAACGATGATGATAACAATAGGCTAACATTATGGCTAGATCAACATTTCTTCATCAACTAGATGGTGTCAACAAATTATTCGTATATAAATGGTTTTCATAATAGTTCTTAAGTAATATTTGCAGTAGATATGGATCTCATCCGCATAATGACAACATGATAATATTTAGCTCTGCCTTTAGTCGAATAATAATATTTTTCCAATGTGATTCATTGTTATTTACAGTTGTAATTGCCTCTCGAATGACTCAATAATTGTTGTTGTTTTTTTCATTGTGTTTGCAAACTGATTCACTGAGTTGAAAATGTAGTCTAACTACTGTCATTACCAACAGAATATTGTTTACTTTGATACCATTTTAAATTTCCCAGTGTAAACTGTTTGCAGTTACAATGTGTTACTGTAATAAAAAATGAAAAGTTGTGAACAATCATCCGCATAATGACAACAGCCATACATCACCCACCAACATCTACAATGAATTTGCAGACTTCTGGTGGAAACACGATAATATGATAATGTTTGGTGATTATTGCATTATCTACGACAACATCATTATAAAGTGTATAAAAACGAGTCCTGTTTCCGGAGGCAGTGCAACATATGTTCCTCTAACTGACTAACGTCTGTGTACGGCCGCTTCTGCAACCAATCGAGCCACTTAACGATCTGTGACGGCATTGAATAGCTGAACAATATTCACACCCTTCGGATCTGCTGGGAGGCAACCGCTGACTTTTCCAGGCGTTAACTGGCAGAGAAGTAACCCTCGAACTGGCTCGCTTTCCAAGACGCATTATCCAGTGTGATTATGAAAACAAAATCGACGTACAATGTATAAATCGAGCACAAATGAAAATAAAATCCTAAACAGTAATACCAACTTATTGTAATAACTGTTTGTGCAGTGTTAATGTAGATCTAGTCTATTTTTATTTATTTTATTTTATTTTATTTATTTATTTATTTATACATTTTTTTTTTATTTTATTTTTTTTGTTTGATATATTTTTTTTTTTTTAATTTTTTTTTTTTTTAATTTTTTATTTTTTATTTTTTTTAATTTTTTATATAGGTTTGATATTATTATCATTATTAGTATTATTATTATATCTATTTAATTATCATTATTACCCCACACCCAAAAACTCCCTCAGTCGAAACGCACCCAGCCGCATAAAGCTTGCAATACACAATTGCAGTTAAAATCTAGCCGAGCTGGTAGCTAGACTCCACATTGTTCTAATTTTAGAACATGAGAGCGCAGTATATATAGATATTAAAGGGACATTCCATTTTGGAATTAGGTGAATCAGGTGGATAAGTTACTCCCAAACCCGCAGCACGAATGTTTTTATTTATTAATATCCACGACCTATATGAATTATCAGAATAGAAACAAAGAAAGTGACGAAATAAAGCTTATGTGAATAAAATTGGAAGAAAAATTTCTCCGGCGAGAACCCAAAAATGGCGCAAACATGGTGAAATGGAAAACATTATGTACATACAGGAACCACGTAAACACCTGTATGAATAAATAGAAACGAATACATCCTAATAGATGACAAAATCATGAGCACCAGAAATATTACAAAAGCATAGATCCTGCGAGTCTGATGTTAATAAATTTAAGTTTTTAAATGTAAGCTCAAAGCAAATCTTACCTATTTGTGAACAAATCAACATGCCGGTGTACATTGTACGAACAAATGCACCGTGAAAATTACTCGTGTCCCCCAATAACTGTGACTATAAAAAATAGATTTTTTATAGTCAGTAATATGTCTACTTGAAGCAGTGAACTCAATGGTTTCTTTATTGTTCTGCCACACTGGAATACCACGCCGTAGTAGACATGAACCCTTCTGACACTGGTCAATCAGTTGTAGCACTACCCATTATTTGCTCGTCATGCAAGGGTTACAAGTGACTACTACCATTTTTAACGTCTTTGGTATAACGCGACGACCTTCCGAGCTCTAACCACTACACCAAAATGCTTCGGTAAAATGATGTCCTGCGTGTGTGTGTGTGTAGTTCTTAGGTTTATAGTCCCTCCGCCAACAAACTCAATACGCCTTAGGGCGCACCGAGATGGGTACAATAGAGTCTGGACTTAAATGATGTCCTGCGTTATATTTGCTCGCTTAAATACCCGATGTCGACATGAGCTGGTGAACATGAAGTTACAAATAAAGACACCCCTACGAAGAAGAAATCGATTGATATAGAGACTGTATAGCTTAAACACGTTTATTATAAATAATTTATGATAAAACGTATAAGTTATTATAAGTTATTATACAGTGTTGAGTGTTGCTGATGTCTATTTTAAAGGAGTTTACAGCAGACGAAATCTATGGCTGGATACGAGTCCAAGTGTTTACTCTCCCCGGGCGAATATATGTGTCATTATATGTGCAGCATTTCGCGTATTCGGAGATCATGTTTGTGATATAAACGTCGCTTTCCGCAGTCGTCCAGTCATATCACGACGCAGTGACCTCAGTGCTTTATACGGTGCTGCCACACTTGAACACCACGCCGTTAACTTAAAATATCAAATTGTAATTTGGCATAGAGCACTTAAGTGTCCAACTGTTACAATGGAATTTCTTAAATATCTAATTGGTTACTCAAACTAAAAGTATGACACCCCAGTTCAGGGTATAATATACTCTTCGGTGAAAACGTATTGTATATGTTATCACGAAATGCACATAATTATTAAAGAATACATTTTGCATAAACAAAAATAGAAACGTTATAATTCATATGAATTGTCATTCACAGAATACATTTAATAGAAGCATACAACGGCAAACCCTTAACTTGAAAATTAAAGAAGCTAAATTGTGCAATCTGTCGATCGGTGTCCAGCTTGCAACTCGATTATTGCACAATCTCGGGGAAATATTGCATCGCTACAGCTAGCGGAGACTTAGACAGATTCAAGTTAGCTAGTTATATACTGAATGTTTAATTACAATAAGTCAGCCGCATGTGCTCGACTGGTATTAACTAGTTATATACTGAATGTTTAATCACACTAAATCAGCCGCATTTGCTCGCCTGGTATTAAATAGTTGTATA
Organism: Cyrtodaria siliqua; assembly: GCA_037043455.1. Lineage (NCBI taxonomy): Eukaryota > Metazoa > Mollusca > Bivalvia > Adapedonta > Hiatellidae > Cyrtodaria > Cyrtodaria siliqua. The sequence goes on from JAWPHD010003842.1 coordinate 74,885, forward strand.
CTGAATGTTTAATGACACTAAATCAGCCGCATGTGCTCTCCCGGTATCAACTAGTTGTATACTGAAGTTTTAATTACACTAAATCAGCCGCATGTCAACTAGTTGTATACTGAAGGTTTAATTACACTAAATCAGCCGCATGTGCTCGCCCGGTATCAACTAGTTATATACTGAAGGTTTAATGACACTAAATCAGCCGCATGTGCTCGCCCGGTATCAACTAGTTGTTTACTGAAGGATTAATTACACTAAATCAGCCGCATGTGCTCGCCTGGTATTAACTAATTATACTGAAGGTTTAATTACACAAAATCAGCCGCATGTGCTCGCCTGGTATTAACTAGTTATATACTGAAGGTTTAATTACACTAAACAGCCGCATGTGCTCGCCTGGTATTAACTAGTTATACTGAAGGTTTAATTACACTAAATCAGCCGCATGTGCTCCCCTGGTATTAACAAGTTATACTGAAGGTTTAATTACACTAAATCAGCCGCATGTGCTCGCCTGGTAATAACTAGTTATACACTGAAGGTTTAATTACACTAAATCAGCCGCATGTGCTCACCTGGTATTAACTAGTTATACACTGAAGGTTTAATTACACTAAATCAGCCGCATGTGATCGCCTGGTATTAACTAGTTATATACTGAAGGTTTAATTACACTAAATCAGCCGCATGTGCTCGCCTGGTATTAACTAGTTATACACTGAAGGTTTAATTACACTAAATCAGCCGCATGTGCTCACCTGGTATTAACTAGTATACACTGAAGGTTTAATTACACTAAATCAGCCGCAAGTGCTCGCTGGTATTAACTAGTTATATACTGAAGGTTTAATTACACTAAATCAACCGCATGTGATCGCCTGGTATTAACTAGTTATATACTGAAGGTTTAAATACACTAAATCAGACGCATGTTTTCGCCTGGTATTAACTAGTTATACTGAAGGTTTAATTACACTAAATCAGCCGCATGTGCTCGTCTGGTATTAATAGTTATACACTGAAGGTTTAATTACACTAAATCAGCCGCATGTGCTCGCCTGGTATTAACTAGTTATACTGAAGGTTTAATTACACTAAATCAGCCGCATGCGCTCGCCTGGTATTAACTAGTTATACTGAAGGTTTAATTACACTAAATCAGCCGCATGTGCTCACCTGGTATTAACTAGTTATACACTGAAGGTTTAATTACACTAAATCAGCCGCATGTGCTCGCCTGGTATTAACTAGTTATACACTGAAGGTTTAATTACACTAAATCAGCCGCAAGTGCTCGCCTGGTATTATCTAGTTATATACTGAAGGTTTAATTACACTAAATCAGCCGCATGTGCTCGCCTGGTATTAACTAGTTATACTGAAGGTTAAATTACACTAAATCAGCCGCATGTGCTCGCCTGGTATTAAGGTTTACCACCACCAATTACATGTAAACCTCCGAGGTGTAGTCGAATGTAGTTCCTATAATAAAAAGTAATCCCTCCATTTTCGATGGAAATGGGCCTTATAAGTAGGGGAAAACTGCCCATTTCTATTCGATTTTGTAGTTATATGTATAAGAAGCGTATTAATATGTTTTACTGGATCACTGATGAACATTTTCGAAATTTCGACTCTATGCTTACACTTTGTGAGTAATGAAAACAGTCGATCAATAAAAACAGCTGTACCCTTGACCTGTTTAGTAAACAAACAAGAACTTTCTTACATGTCTTGTGACCCCACGTTTTCTGGTGATTTTTCAAGTGGAAAAATAGTTTTCTATATGAACATTACACTGCTGCATTATCCATACTTGAGTTGAATTTGCAGCAAACCATTAATATGTGACACTTTAACATTGGTGTCTATGGGGAAAATAATTGGTGCTTTCATACCTTAACTAGTTATATACTGAAGGTTTAAGTACACTAAATCAGCCGCATGTGCTCGTCGGTATTAACTAGTTATATACTGAAGGTTTAAGTACACTAAATCAGTCGCATGTGCTCGCCTGGTATTAACTAGTTATACTGAAGGTTTAATTACACTAAATCAGCCGCATGTGCTCGCTCGGTATCAACTAGTTGTATACTGAAGGTTTAATTGCACTAAATCAGCCGCATGTGCCCGCCTGGTATTAACTAGTTATACTGAAGGTTTAAGTACACTAAATCAGCCGCATGTGCTCGCTCGGTATCAACTAGTTATATACTGAAGGTTTAATTGCACTAAATCAGCCGCATGTGCTCGCCTGGTATTAACTAGTTATACTGAAGGTTTAAGTACACTAAATCAGCCGCATGTGCTCGCCCGGTGTTAACTAGTTATATACTGAAGGTTTAATTACACTAAATCAGCCGCATGTGCTCGTCTGGTATTAACTAGTTATACTGAAGGTTTAAGTACACTAAATCAGCCGCATATGCTCGCCTGGTATTAACTAGTTATACTGAAGGTTTAATTACACTAAATCAGCCGCATGTGCTCGCCTGGTATTAACTAGTTATACTGAAGGTTTAAGTACACTAAATCAGCCGCATGTGCTCGCTCGGTATCAACTAGTTATATACTGAAGGTTTAATTGCACTAAATCAGCCGCATGTGCTCGCCTGGTATTAACTAGTTATACTGAAGGTTTAAGTACACTAAATCAGCCGCATGTGCTCGCCCGGTGTTAACTAGTTATATACTGAAGGTTTAATTACACTAAATCAGCCGCATGTGCTCGCCTGGTATTAACTAGTTATACTGAAGGTTTAAGTACACTAAATCAGCCGCATGTGCTCGCCCGGTGTTAACTAGTTGTATACTGAAGGTTTAATTACACTAAATCAGCCGCATGTGCTCGCTCGGTATCAACTAGTTATATACTGAAGGTTTAATTGCACTAAATCAGCCGCATGTGCTCGCCTGGTATTAACTAGTTATACTGAAGGTTTAAGTACACTAAATCAGCCGCATGTGCTCGCCCGGTGTTAACTAGTTATATACTGAAGGTTTAATTACACTAAATCAGCCGCATGTGCTCGTCTGGTATTAACTAGTTATACTGAAGGTTTAATTGCACTAAATCAGCCGCATGTGCTCGCCTGGTATTAACTAGTTATACTGAAGGTTTAAGTACACTAAATCAGCCGCATGTGCTCGCCCGGTGTTAACTAGTTATATACTGAAGGTTTAATTACACTAAATCAGCCGCATGTGCTCGCCCGGTGTTAACTAGTTATATACTGAAGGTTTAATTACACTAAATCAGCCGCATGTGCTCGTCTGGTATTAACTAGTTATACTGAAGATTTAATTACACTAAATCAGCCGCATATGCTCGCCTGGTGTTAACTAGTTATATACTGAAGGTTTAATTACACTAAATCAGCCGAATGTGCTCGCCTAGTATTAACTAGTTATACTGAAGGTTTAATTACACTAAATCAGCCGCATGTGCTCGCCTGGTGTTAACTAGTTATATACTGAAGGTTTAATTACACTAAATCAGCCGCACGTGCTCGCCTGGTATTAACTAGTTATACACTGAAGGTTTAATTACACTAAATCAGCCGCATGTGCTCGCCTGGTATTAACTAGTTATACACTGAAGGTTTAATTACACTAAATCAGCCGCATGTGCTCGCCTGGTATTAACTAGTTAAATACTGAAGGTTTAATTACACTAAATCAGCTGCATGTGCCGCCTGGTGTTGTGAAAGTAGTTCTGTATTAAAGAGTGCTAATCTTCTTTAAAAACGTTTTTAGTGCAGTTTCCTGTTATTTTTTCTGGACATGTTGTTAATATTTGAAAATGCAGCTCATCAAGTTTTTGACACTTTTGATATACATTTCAGAAGTGAAAGTAGACAGGGTATGCAAAACTAGCGTTGACCTTTGGCCCTGTGTAAGTATGCAGCTGAAGAAATGTTTCTTAGAAGATATTCAACCCCCTATTTCCTTGTTGATGTTTAATAGCAGACATGTTTATTTGCATGATAAAGTAAGTTTCCCAGAATTATAACCAGATTTGAATTTTTAACAGGTTGTCAACATTCTAACTTTACTATTGGGAGACTCATTTACGTTATTATAACCAGAAGCGAAAAAGATACGCAATTCGGGAATTTCCGCTATATATTGTACATTCTGCATACTTACTAGGAGAAAGGACACAACTGCGATGTTGTAGACAGTTTAATCACAGTACACGTTGTAACAACAAATTCATAAATGTCACTCTTTGAAAAATTGAGCCATTTCAATACTGTATTTAACGTAAAGAGTTTGCAAAATGTTGCATCCTATGTTTGCTCACATGCTTGAGCCAAACGCGTACTCTGTCAATAATGAAACTTTACAGGAATACTATTTGCTGTGTTACGTGTTGTTTTAGTCTTTTTTCCGAAAAGAAAGGTCTTACGCAGCCATGACAGCAGCATATTGTATACACTATATTGCGGAAATTCCCAAGTTGCGTTCATTTCAGTACTGGTTGTGTACCAGTTATCGTCATTCACCAGATTTCGTCATTATCAATAAAACACTTGATGTTGTGATTATTTTTCGACCCCAATTTACAAATCACTACACACTATCATTAGAAGATTGAAGAGGAAAAAATATTTTAGAAATGTTAACAAACTCTCTCAAACCAACGCGTTAACCTATATAAATACCGTTATAAACAAAACACAATAGGGGAATCACGCGCTAATGCGCATGCGCAGGAAATTTTCCTTTTAAAATATCTGACCCGTTACGTCAAACCTACATGACCAAAAAAATAATAGCGTGTGTTAAACATTTTCAACCAAAGGAGACAACGAGTACACGTAAATCAAAATAATTAAATTTGCGCACGGCTGTTTCCCTTTAAATTATGAATGTCGAAGTGAAGTAAATTACACCCGATATGGCACAGTTGAAAGATCGTTTTAAATTGTAGATATGACTTTTTTCTAAAAAAAAAATAATTGTGTATTCAAATGCAATGGTATATTTATGTTTCAATTAATAACTACACACGTTTTCATCATCCCAAATATGGGTTATTCGGTATTAAACTGAAGATGACGATAACTACTACATTCAGCTCGGACGACCGGCCTATTTCAGTCTATATTAAGTAACGGTCACGTGACAGTTGTTACCGAGAATAAAAACAATGTAAACACAGAATATTTACGGTAAAGGGGTAAGCTTCTCTACTGGCAAAAATATTTATGAGATGACTAGTTTTGAATTAGATATAATAAAGAACCAACATAAAAATGACGATATCTGGTACACAGCCAGTATATATCCCTGCTTTTAGGGGAGATAACACAAATAGTATAGAAATTATCAGGCTAACAACAGTTATCCTGTAACCTATGGAAATAGAAAATTATAGAGGAAAAAATGAAAACTAGAATTGAGTATATGGTGGATGTCCGTGGCCGAATGGTTAAAGCCTCTATATCAGTTTACTGTGAGTTTCCAGTTTAAAGGGACACACGGCAATCTTGATTATATTTTTAAAACTTACGGCGTTCCGTTAGTTTTTCTTCATACCTTGAAATTGATCAATCATTAATATTAATTATAAGAATTGTATAAGGCAAATTGCTTTTTGCATATTACTAACTGTTGATTATATCGCACCAATATCATATATTATAAACATTTGGAAGAATAAGAAGAAAACATAAATACTCAAAATGTTATTTAAACATATGCAAGCAGTTTTAAAGTCAACATGATACTGGATTATTAAATCTAGGCGCTAATTTTAATGCTCGATAAAAAAAGTCAACATTGCCGGGTGTCCCTTTAACAATTTCATCCCTGCTTGCATAGCAGATAAGGCGAATATAACACATGATCAGTCTAACAACAGCTATAATGTTACTAATTCAAAATTAAAGTAGATACCCCACCAAAACAAACCACAGTTTACAACATATGTACACCGTTTCTAAACCTATTGACGGCGAGATGTATATATATAACTTGCCTATTTTGAGAATCCAACCTCTATAGACACGATATAAACGGTTTTAACCAGCCGAACCATACCCCAAAACTGGAGCGTCGAATTAAGTTACCATCTTATAATTAATTTTACGCATATTCAATCATGGGTATTTTAATAAACCGTGAATACACCTATACTTTTAATCATCACATCCATTATTATATGACCTGAACACATGGCTAGAGTTTTGATAAACGGTTTTGAAGTGTAATTTTTCCGTTATTTTGCGGGTTAGTATATTTAACTAACATAAATAATCAATGAATAACGAATCTGAACATAAAACGTGACATTACAGAAAGAAAAAAAGTCAATATATGCTTTTTTTAATAATGGATGTGGATTCATCGAGTCAGCTGGGATTCATCAAAGGTCAAGTCCACATAACCACATAAAACCCATGCATTGTGTTTCTCTTCAAAAGTTATTGTTTCATATTCGTGTAGGTTCTACATTTCTCACCTTTAAACAATGTGGGGAAACCCATTACTTCATGTAAAATTCTTGTTTTTCTCTGTTTTTTTATTGAATAAAAAACCATATGGCAGTGAGGAGGAACTTATTTATGATTCCTAATTATTAACCATGGTGTACTAATGTCCTTACATTTATTATGAGAGAAAGTTGCGAGCTCTTGCGACGAATCATTTATTTGTTGTTTATGCATGTATTAAATTAATCTAGTAAACACTTTATCCTAATAAATTAAAATACTTATTCTAAATTGAAACCATTCAAATACTTGCAAAATCTGGTCCTTGTTAATCTTTGCGAATTATTCATATATGAAGAGGTAGAATAGGACATGGACTAATGCATTTAAAAACATATTGAACTGTGTCCGACTGTTAAATTTATATGAAAACTCAATGAAATTTTATAAATATGCCTTAATAAGCATCATGGCAGTTTTAAAATATATGGAAGTTTTCCGAGTTTTCCTATGTCAATGGTGTCATAAAGACACATGAAACTTACACCAATATGTTGGTGCACAGTTTAAGGTCGGTGGCGAGGGAGTTGTTAGTTTCCCTAGTATGTTTAAAGCGTAACATGTGTACGGTGGCAGGGTTTGTCTGTTACACTCTTATCATCTTTATAGCGTAACATGTGTACGGTGGCAGTGTTTGTCTGTTACACTCTTATCTGTATAGCGTAACATGTGTACGGTGGCAGGTTTTGTCTGATACACGTTTATCATCTTTATAGCGTAACATGTGTACGGTGGCAGGGTTTGTCTGTTACACTCTTATCTTTATAGCGTAACATGTGTACTGTGGCAGGGTTTGTCTGTTATACTCTTATCTTTATAGCGTAACATGTGTACGGTGGCAGGGTTTGTCTGTTATACTCTTATCTTTATAGCGTAACATGTGTACGGTGGCAGGGTTTGTCTGTTATACTCTTATCTTTATAGCGTAACATGTGTACTGTGGCAGGGTTTGTCTGTTATACTCTTATCTTTATAGCGTAACATGTGTACGGTGGCAGGGTTTGTCTGTTATACTCTTATCTTTATAGCGTAACATGTGTACGGTGGCAGGGTTTGTCTGTTACACTCTTATCATCTTTATAGCGTAACATGTGTACGGTGGCAGGGTTTGTCTGTTACACTCTTATCTTTATAGAGTAACATGTGAACGATTATTCGGTATATGCACAGATGTAAATCATTTCTAAAAAAATAAATAAAGACAGAAGTGATTAGTACAGATATGCCGTCCGATAACGTAAAGGACATGTGTCCAAAAGATGTTCCATCTTCGATGTCAAAAATAGTTCCTAAATCATAGAATGGCAACCGCTTAGTGGTACAATAACACAATACTATTGCACGTGTAAAGAATATGCTCTATTTGTTTATTGTAAACGAAGATAAAAAACACAACTTACGACACATATGTATTCAAGTTTGTATATAGCGCCAAGTACAAATGAATCCCTGAATACGTACAGCACCCCTTGTGTTTCCTGTGACAGCACCCCTTGTGTTTCCTGTGACAGCACCCCTTGTGTTTCCTGTGACAGCACCCCTTGTGTTTCCTGTGACGCGTCTAATTTTTTTCCCGTGAGCATGGTGAGAGTGTAAAACAGTATTCGATCTTTTTTCTTTTTTTTCATATTTAAAATAAAATAAAATGGAATTCATTATAACATTGTTCAAATGCAGTAAATTAACAGTGTAAAAAGTAGGTCAAGGTCATTTATATTGACCTGCTTTGGGGTAGGAACATATTGCTGTCGTATAGATAGATGCATAAGTTATCGCCCATATTTTAGTTTACACATGTTCATATTGTATCACACAATGGTTAATGTCTGAGGTTTGCGTAGTTATGGTTCCATAATGGTGTTTTGCAACTCTGCAATTTATTTCTATCTAATAGCAAACACGCTCATCACAAAATGTGAATTATTCAAAGATACATCATATTCTGAACATAAAGTTCAACTTAGTTGTATCATACTGCTTAAATAACATTTCTTGATGTTCACAGACACACGTAAATTATATCCAATGCCAGTAATTATAATTACTGTCGTGAGCTTCAATTATACAATGTATCTATTACGAAATATATATTGAAACACTCTAAAGGTCTATTCGTTCCGTAATACATATATGTGTACATGCAAAAAATATCATTTCAATTTTAAAGGAACTAACCCGCAAAATAATGGCAACATTACACTACAAAACCGTTTGTCAAAACGCCCTACAGGTGTTCAGGTCATATAATATGTGCCGATTAACAGTATAGGATTGTTCATGGTTTCAAAATACACGTTATAGAATATACTTAAAATGAATTACGGGTTGGTAACTCTTAATTCAACGCTCCCGTTTTGGAGTTTGGCCTGGCTGGTTAAAGTCATTTATATAGTGTCTATAGAGTTCAGATATATATATATAATTCGTCGTCAGTAGGTTTAGAAATGTGGCTGCTGTTGGCGGGATAGCTACTTTAATAAATATGTTAGGTAATAAAAAACGAATATGTGCCATATATCTGAACGCGGCTGGACCTAAACTTAGACCTACACTCGCACCACTTCAAAAGTACTAAACAAATTGACACAGTGTACCTTATTCCATCTGATGAGTTGCACTTATTCCATCACTCCCGTATCATATGTTCCCTGGTCTGAAGACAAATCATATATAATTTATATATTTAAATAGCTCCTTTAATATCTTATAATAATGAATGTTTTTATTAAAAGTTATACTATATAACAGCTGCACCCGACTCCGGGTCACAAGACATACTAACTGAGGTAACGTGTTGTGTCCTTAACGTGACATGATGCGTGTGATGTTATATTTCGGCGGTTAAGGAAACATTTCATAATATCAGTAATGAGTTGCAATGAACAATTTCTCATTAGTATTCTTTCAGTTTGTGTTTAAATAGTTTTACTAAATAGAGTAAATGTAAGGGATCTCCGGAAGCAACGAACACAAACAAGAGAATGGAGTAGACTCGTTAATTTTTAATCTGTTCATGAGAGTTAATATAGGCGCTCACACCCCTAGCACCGACTTAAGCGGTATTCTACTTAAAAGCTATACCGTACTGGAAAAGCTATACCGTACTGGTTGGACTAGCATCAGTACGTAATAACAAGTACTGACTCGTAGCAAAGGGAGACTTTTTACGGTCGCCACACTGCCCTAAACAAACGCTAGTGTCCTTGTTAATAATTCAGTACAGTAACGGGGATCCTATACTATTCGAATTCAAATTCAAATTCTGTATTCACTTCGCTCAGGCTTCATATCAAGAACTAAAGCTATGTGAACCTCAGCCATAAGATCAACTGCGTATAAAGCACTTGTCAGTTCAGTTAAAGTAGCTATCCCGCCAACAACAGGCAACTTTTACAAAATATGTACACCATTTCTAAACCTAATGACAACAATGTATATAATATATAACTTACGTATTTTGAGAATCCAAACTATATAGACATAGCTTGAGTCCCCATGCTCAACAAAACGTAGAACATCTGTAAAAGGTCCAACCAAGACCTGCCAAGTGGTGCAAAACGATTACGTTCTGACGCCTTCTGTTGTCTATTTTACAAAGTTGTCCACGGAAAAGTTGTCATCCAATGTAAACATACATCTAGTATCCCATCAGGCTATTTTTACTGTCACATCCACAAATGTTCGACAAATGTTTATTATTTTAAAAAATACACTGATTTCAGCCAACTTTTAATCTAAGAGACCCAGCCAGGCAGCGAGAGAACCAGCCAACAACAGCCAGCCAGCCAGCCAGACAGACAGACAGACAGACAGACAGAGATAGATAGATAGATAGATAGATAGATAGATAGATAGATAGATAGATAGATAGATAGATAGATAGATAGATAGATAGATAGATAGATAGATAGATAGATAGATAGATAGATAGATAGAATAGATAGATAGATAGATAGATAGATATATAGATAGATAGATAGTACATGAATATATGAATATAAAAAAGACGAAAGCCTAGAAAGCCACAATGCAAGTACTACATATTAAACTACTAATATACCGATTAAATAGTAACAGACATCCCGTAAATACATTAAACTACCGATATCCCGATTAAATAGTAACAGACATCCCGTGCACATATAAAACTAGTAATATACCGATTAAAAAGTAACAGACATCTCGTGCACATATTAATCTACTAATATACTGATGTGCACGTGATGTATGTCACTATTTAATCGGTATATTAGTAGTTTAATATGTGCAGGAGATGTCTGTTACTATTTAATCGGTATTTCAGAAATTTACTGTGTGTACGAGAAGTCTGTCAATATTTAATCGGTATATCAGTAGTTTAATATGAGCAGGAGATGTCGGTTACTATTTAATCGGTATATCAGTAGTTTAATGTGTGTACTGGATGTATGTTACTATTTAATCGGTATATCTGTAGTTTAGTATGTGCATGGGATGTAAGTTACTATTTAATCGGTATATTAGTCGTTTAATATATGTTCACGGAATGTCTGTTACTATTTAATACGTATTAGTCGTTTAATATATGTTCACGGAATGTCTGTTACTATTTTATAGGTATATTAGTAGTTTAATATGTTCACGAGATGTATGTTACTATTTAATCGGTATATTAGTCGTTTAATACGTCCACGAGATGTCTGTTACTATTTAAAAGGTATATCAGGAGTTCAGTATCTGCGCGAGATGTCTGTAACTATTTAATCGGTATATTAGTAGTGTAATGTGTGCACGAGAAGTATGTTACTGTTTAATCGGTAAATTAGTAGTTTAATGTGTGCACGAGATGCCTGTTACTATTTAATCGTTATATTAGTAGTTAAATGTGTGCACGGGACGTCTGTTACTATTGAGACGGTATATCAGTAGTTTAATATGTGCACGAGATTTCTGTTACTATTTAATCGGTATATTAGTTGTTTAATAAGTTCACGAGATGTATGTTACTATTTAATCGGTATATCAGTAGTTTAATATGTGCACGAGATTTCTGTTACTATTTAATCGGTATATCAGTAGTTTAATATGTGCACGGGATGTCTGTTACTATTTAATCGGTATATCAGTAGTTTAATATGTGCACGAGATTTCTGTTACTATTTAATCGATATATAAGTAGTTTAATATGTGCACGAGATGTATGTTACTATTAAATCGGTATATTAGTAGTTTAATATGTGCACGAGATTTCTGTTACCTCTTGTGCAGATATTAAACTACTGATATACCGATTAAATAGTAACAGACATCCCGTGCAGATATATGTTACTATTTAATCGGTATATTAATAGTTTAATATGGGCACGGGATGTCTGTTACACTTTAATCGGTATTTAAGATGTACACGGGGTGTCTGTTACTATTTAATCGGTATACTAGTAGTTTGATATGTGCACGTTTTTTTTGTCACTATTTAATCGGTATATTGGTAGTTTATTATGTGCAGGATATATATGTTACTATTTAATCGGTATACTAGTACTTTAATATGTACACGGGATATCTGTTACTATTTAGGTGGTATACTTGTAGTTTGAGATATGCTTGGGATGTCTGTTACTATTTAATCGGTATAGTAGTTGTTTAAGATGTGCACGGGAAGTCTGTTACTATTTAGTCGGTATACTTGTAGCGTAAGATGTCCACGGGATGTCTGTTACTATTTAATCAGTATACTAGTAATTTGATATGTGTACGGGGTTTTGTCACTATTTAATCGGTATACTAGTAGTTTAATATGTGTGCTGGGTTTCTGTTACTATGTAATCGGTATATTAGTAGTTTAATATGTGCACGTGGTGTCTTTTACTGTTTAATCGGTGTACTAATAGTTTAATATGTGCACTGGATGTCTGTCACTATTTAATCGGTATACTGGTAGTTTAATATGTGCACGGGATGTGTTTACTATGTAATCGGTATATTGGTAGCTTTATATGTGCACTGAATGTATGTTACTATTTAATCGGTATATTAGTAGTTTTATATGTGCACGTGGCGTCTTTCACTGTTTAATCGGTGTACTAATAGTTTAATATGTGCACTGGATGTCTGTCACTATTTAATAGGTATACTGGTAGTTTAATATGTGCACGGGATGTGTTTACTATGTAATCGGTATATTGGTAGCTTTATATGTGCACTGAATGTATGTTACTATTTAATCGGAATACTGGTAGTTTAATATGGGCACGGGATGTCTGTTACACTTTAATCGGTATTTAAGATGTACACGGGGTGTCTGTCACTATTTAATCGGTATACTGGTAGTTTAATATGTGCACTGGATGTCCGTTACTATTTAATCTGTATATTAATAGTTTAATATGTGCACGGGGTATATGTTACTATTTAATCGGTATAGTAGTAGTTTAATATGTGCACGGGGTATATGTTACTATTTAATCGGTATACTGGTAGTTTAATATGTGCACGGGATGTGTTTACTATGTAATCGGTATATTGGTAGCTTTATATGTGCACTGAATGTATGTTACTATTTAATCGGTATACTGGTAGTTTAATAAGTACACTGGATGTCTGTTACTATTTAATCGGTATATTAATAGTTTAATATGGGCACGGGATGTCTGTTACACTTTAATCGGTATTTAAGATGTACACGGGGTGTCTGTCACTATTTAATCGGTATACTGGTAGTTTAATATGTGCACTGGATGTCCGTTACTATTTAATCTGTATATTAATAGTTTAATATGTGCACGGGGTATATGTTACTATTTAATCGGTATAGTAGTAGTTTAATATGTGCACGGTGTCTCTGTTACTATTTAATCGGTATACTGGTAGTTTAATATGTGCACGGGATGTGTTTACTATGTAATCGGTATATTGGTAGCTTTATATGTGCACTGAATGTATGTTACTATTTAATCGGTATACTGGTAGTTTGATAAGTACACTGGATGTCTGTTACTATTTAATCGGTATACTTGTTGTTTTAAATGTTTGCGGGATGTCTGTTACTATTTAATCGGTATATTAGTAGTTTTATATGTGCACGGATGTCTGTTACTATTTAATCGTTATACTAGTAGTTTACTATGCGCACGGGATGTCTGTTACAATTTAATCGGTATACTAGCAGTTTAATATGTGCACGGGATGTATGTTACTATTTAATCGGTATATTAATAGTTTAATATGTACACTGAATGTATGTTGCTTATTAATCGATATATTAGTAGTTTAAAATGTTCACTGGATGTCTGTTACTATTTAATCGGTATATTAATAGTTTAATATGTGCACGGCTGTATGTTACTATTTAATCGGTATAGTTGTAATTTAATATGTGCAAGGTGTGTCTGTTAATATTTAATGGGTATACTGGTAGTTTAATATGTGCACGGGATGTCTGTTACTATTTAATATGTATACTAGTAGTTTAATATATGCACGGGATGTCTGTTACTATTTAATCGGTATACTAGTATTTTAAGATGTGCACGGGATGTCTGTTATTATTTAATTGGTATACTAGTAGTTTAATATGTGCACGGGATGTCTGTTACTATTGAATCGGTATACTAGTAGTTTAATATGTGCACGGGATGTCTGTTACTATTTAATCTGTATACTAGTAGTTTAATATGTGTACGGGATGTCTGTTACTATTTAATCTGTATACTAGTAGTTTAATAGGTGCACGGGATGTCTGTTACTATTTTATTGGTATACTAGTAGTTTAATATGTGCACGGGATGTATGTTACTATTGAATCGGTATACTAGTAGTTTTATATGTGCACGGGATGTATGTTACTATTTAATCGGTATACTAGTAGTTTAATATGTGCACGGGATGTCTGTTACTATTGAATCGGTATACTAGTAGTTTAATATGTGCTCGGGATGTCTGTTACTATTTAATCGGTATACTAGTAGTTTAATATGTGCACGGGATGTATGTTACTATTGAATTGGTATACTAGTAGTTTAATATGTGCACGGGATGTATGTTACTATTGAATCGGTATACTAGTAGTTTAATATGTGCACGGGATGTCTGTTACTATTGAATCGGTATACTAGTAGTTTTATATGTGCACGGGATGTATGTTACTATTTAATCGGTATACTAGTAGTTTAAGATGTGCACGGGATGTCTGTATTATTGAATTGGTATACTAGTATTTTAATATGTGCACGGGATGTCTGTTACTATTTAATCGGTATACTAGTAGTTTAATATGTGCACGGGATGTCTGTTACTATTTAATCTGTATACTAGTAGTTTAATATGTCTACGGGATGTCTGTTACTATTTAATCTGTATACTAGTAGTTTAATAGGTGCACGGGATGTCTCTTACTATTTAATTGGTATACTAGTAGTTTAATATGCGCACGGGATGTCTGTTACTATTTAATCGGTATACTAGTAGTTTAAGATGTGCACGGGAAGTATGTTACTATTTAATCGGTATACTAGTAGTTTAAGATGTTCACGGGATGTATGTTACTATTTAATCAGTATACTAGTAGTTTAATATGTGCACGGGATATCTGTTAATATTTAATCTGTATACTAGTACTTTACTATGTGCACGGGATGTCTGTTACTATTTAATCGGTATACTAGTAGTTTAATATGTGCACGGGATGTCTGTTACTATTTAATCTGTATACTAGTAGGTTAATATGTGTACGGGATATCTGTTACTATTTAATCGGTATACTAGTAGTTTAAGGTGTGCACGGGATGTATGTTACTATTTAATCGGTATAGTAGTTGTTTAATATGTGCACGAGATGTCTGTTACTATTTAATCTCTATACTAGTAGTTTAAGATGTGCAGGGGATGTTTGTTACTATTTAATCGGTACTAAGTTGTGCATGGGATGTCCGTTACTTTTCGAGTAGTTTAACATTTGTATGAGGATGTCTGACTGTTACTATTTTCTGTTATTTTCTTATGTTGTGTAGTGTTACCTTTTACGGTGAGTTTAGAGTTTAATAGTTGCAGCGCTGCATGCATGGGAGATAACGCCAACAGTACAAATTATCAGGCTAACGGTGTCAGACCGGTGAAAATCAGCCCATTGAACACAATGCAATATAGGCTATATTTGGAGATCAGTCACAAGTTCCACAATATTCGTTCGATTAAATACTCTTTTATTCTGTGTATTAAACACATTTGGCTAGCAAACGGTCACATATCTGGAATAAAACACCGATTCAGTTTTTCAACATTTCGCGTCATTCATTCACACTATACGTAATTTGAAATAAACATCTGTCAAAACCACATCTCTACGTAACCTCTGTGCTCATACTCTCCAAAGAAATAATCCTGACAAACACAGTAAAATATTTACTATTCATGACAACAGACATACTACTTTAACCTCAGGTTAGATTTAACAATGAAATAAAAAAAAAAAACATGCAAACTAGAAACTTTGGATTTTTTCAAGGAACTATTTTAGCACCCTACGACCCGGAAGTACTTCCTGACTGGTCTGACACCTAAATGAGTCGCGACATTTGTCAAAAATATTTATCGAATACATCTAACTGACCAATAAGGTTGACCGAATGGAAAATCAGATGCTTTTGCAAGGACCTATTATCTTTTCGGTTCAATTCCTGCATGCAAAGAACCATTCGGCTAATAGAAATCAAGGATTTTAAGATGCGTTATACAAAACTAAAAAAAATGCCAAAATAAATGAACCGTTTGGCATATTACCATCAAGTAAAGTTTTCAAACATTGCCTTCTGTATACCAAACTAAAATATACACATAATGTGGGGTGTAGATATGAAAATCACTCATGCATGAATTTTTTTAATTTTTCATGGAGAAACAGACATTCTGTTATATTCCAACAATTTTGAGGCACAAAATAGACCATAAGGCTGCTTTGGAGCACATTTACTTGCACAATGTCCAATAAAATATACAGTTTGGCAATAAAATGCCAGAAAAAAAAGACAAAATTGAAGTAATGACTAAAAAACTAAGCCTACCTCCATATGCCTGTAGCAGTTTTAAAGCCAACTAATACATTCAAGTCTTGGGCAACAGCAAGACAAACTGAATCACACACCAGAATAGTATATATTTCAGTGGATTATACCATTATCTCTAACAAAATACCAAATTAATGTGTTAAATTACAATTGTATGCCATTGCATAGTGATTTCATCTGAATTAATGAAGAAAAATGGGTGGGATTTACACCATGTTTAGCAAAAAACTAAAATAAATGCTAAATTCCTCAAATGTCTGTAGATTTCAGTTTCAGATTGTAAAACCCATCACCGCGTACACAATGTACAGGTTCTCAGGCTTTCAATACAAAGTAAGACTCCTCCAAGAGTCGTGTCATGTCAAGATGTCAGTACCGATACATTTTCAGATTTTAGCCAAATACGGTACCTTAAAATAATAAAATTGCCATTTATTGTAGGAATTGTGACAGATCTATTACCTATGAGTAGTATAGAAACGAGGGGTACCAGAGCAGTTTTCGGGGAACGAGAAAAACTAATGAAATATGCCAAGGGGGACTCAGGCGTAACTCTCATTCACACCACTAAGATCTAAATGTAAGTCACGCCTAAATCAACACCAACATATTTTAACAGTTTTCTCAAGCAACCCCGCTCTGGAAAACTCCGCTGATACCCCTCGTTTCTATACTACTAATCAATCCAGTTGGTCATTATAATAACATAACATTTGCAACTCGTTAAGCAAAGTCAGACGGAACCGGACAGTAGTCTTCATCATCGCTCTGCATATCATTTTTTACCATGGAATATTTTATTTTTCTACACTTTGCTATTTTGTATTTCATTTCAAGAAGCTCTTCTCTGTTTTAAACCAGCTCACGTTCATAATTATCCATTTCGACAAAAGCAGTCGTCTTTTATTGGTGTCCATAAAATCATCACGAACTACTCCATATTCTACTTGGAGTTGCTTGCTTGTCATTATTTTTTTTCTAAATTTATCTTTTAAATTGTTAAGTTGTCTGCAAACCTTTTCTAAACTTTCTTGTTCCATTATATAATAATACTATATATAATTATTTTTAAACCCTTATTTAATATTTTCAATATCCAACTGTTGAAATCCTCATTGTAACCCTTCCATTTAATCAATGCTTGTTTCTTTTTGTAATCACGTCGTATTACTTTTTCAATCCTGAATATTTCTTGCTTTGCTTTTATCATTTCTAATTCATAAAAGCTTCCATCAATGTTTTCGTTGTTTAAATCTTTTATTTTGTATGTCACAGGATTTGTGTTTTGAATTTCATCAACAATAAATATTTCTTCAGTCCAATTTGGGGTATAACCTTTCTCAAACGTTCTTTTATATTTGCTGATTCTAACATTATCCCCTATTTTAAACTTTGGCTTAATTTGATTACTTCTCATTTTTCCATACAAGTTGAAATATTCCGTTCCTTTATTCTTTCATTACTAGCTTCAGTTGGTGTCATTTTAATACTCCGATGTTTTGTATTATTATACTTATCAATCATCATCTGTAGCACATCTAAATATGTAGCACATCTTTTCTTTTAATGTCCTGTTAAATCGTTCAATTACTACAGCTTTTCCGAAATTAAAAGTGTGATACATTTTGATTTTATTATCATCAAGAAATTGCTTAAACGTCTTGCTGTAAAATTCTACTCCCTGATCAACCCACAACAATTTACACTGTCTTCCTGTACTGATCATCTGTTTGAACGCTTTGGTAATTTCTAAACCAGTTTTATTTGGAACGGGTACAACCCAAGCAAATTTACTAAATAAATCAATAACAGTAAGCAAGTATTTAGTACCTTTATTATACTTTGAAAACGATTGCATGTCAACCAAGTCAGCAGACCATATTTTATCAATTTCATTAACAATCACACGGCGTTGAGTAAACTTTTTTCGTATAGGTTTATGAAGTTCATCTGTTAACTTGTTAGTCCATTTCAACGCCTTTTTTCGTTTTTTGAGTTTCCAAGACCAAGTTTATATTTTGTAATAATAACTGGCTTTACTACCAAATTTTTAGCAATCTTTTCTCCAATAGTTTTAGACTTACTAGATTTCAAACCAGTAAGCATGTTTTTATCACACATTGATTTATTACTAGGATGTTCATCATAACAAATATCATGATCTTTGCAAACAGCATCTAACTCATTTACCGGTTCTCCGCTATCAAGTGGATTACCAGGACCACAATATTTATAACCAGGAATTGTTAACCCCTTTTTAGGCAGCAAAGGGAGTAAAGCTTTATGAATATCAATATTTCCACCTTCTGTGTTTTTAACAAACTTTGTTTTAGTAATACCACAAGATGCACAAGTTGCTCTTAACATTTGTCTACCATTTTTTGCTAAAACATACTTAGGATCAACATTTTCAGTAACCATTTTTTCTTTTAGCAATAACTCATATATAATATGATTAGATTAAACTTCGTTTACAAAATATGATTTTATAATGTTTTCATTTTTTATTGGTTTGTATGGTTTTAATATTTTATAAAGAATATCATACACACTATTTCCTTCTTGCAACTTTTTGACGAAGTACAAACAGAAATATCCGCACAAGACACTTGTTTTATCTTGATATTGAATGTTGTTGTATTTTATATTAGGTATGTAATTTAAAACTTATTTTGGTGGGCTCAGACCAAACGGATCGAAGTAATAATTATCATAGTAACAAGTCCAATATGATCATCAAGATTAATAATACCACATTCTTGTTTATTTTGTTTTGTCGGTAATTTGTTTTTGCTAAACACTCCCCTGAATTTTTGTATACCTAGCTGCTTGACCCATTTTATTATATCTAAGTTAGAAATAGGTTTATTTTTAAAAAAATATATAAACATTATGAATGGGATACTTCTGTACGGTATAATTTGTGAGTCTACTTGCAAACCTTTTCCACAATCAACTCTTAGTCCTTTTCCTTTTCTACCTACTTGCAAACCTTTTCCAGTTAAGCCACTAATAAGAGATCCAATCAATGGAATTCCTAGTGATGCAAGCAGTCCGAGAAATCCCCCGTCTTGTTGTTGTTGCCTTGTCAGTTTAATGGGGCAACAACCTTTGGATTTTATTATCTTGTTTATTTGCGGTAGTGTTAATACATTATTTGATTTAAGTAGTAGTGCTTGCTTTTTGTCACTAGGAATAGTTACCATCCCATTTCCAAATAGTTTGCCAATTCCAGATAGATCACTTAGTGCTCCTTTTGCCAGAGGTCCTAATACTTTTGGAACAAATGTTGCAACTGTTAGTAATATTGTTTAAGTCATTCCTATGGCTGGGCATATGGGTGTGGAGAAGACAAAGAGTCGAATCCTCCAGCACTTTAATTGGCCAGGGGTATTTAAAGACGTTAGCAATTATTGCGCATCTTGTGATCAATGTCAGAAGACAGTTAGACGAAGGCAGGGTGACAGGGCACCACTAATACCCATGCCAATTATATCGGCGCCATTTAAGAGAGTGGCAATTGATATGATTGGACCTCTACCAAGAACAAAAAGAGGAAACATGTATGCTTTGGTCCTTGTGGATTATGCAACTAGATATCCAGAGGCGATAGCTGTTCCCTCACTGGAAACAGAAGTTATTGCTGAGGAGCTGATGGAAATATGCAGTCGTCTAGGAATCCCTGATGAACTACTATCCGACCAAGGTACGAATTTTATGTCAAAATTGATGCACGACTTATGCAAAAATCTTGGTATATCCAAACTCACATCTTCGGTATACCATAAAGAAACAAACGGACTAGTGGAAAGGTTTAATGGAACATTGAAAAGCATGTTAAGGAAGTTTGTCAACTCAGATCCTCATGATTGGGATAGAGTGCTTCCGTACTTGCTCTTTGCTTACAGGGAAGTTCCAAATGAGTCGACAGGGTTTTCACCATTTGAGTTGCTTTATGGTCGTCATGTACGGGGTTCAATGGCAGTTCTTAAGGAAAATTGAACAGACTCGCTTTCTGAGAGTGACAATGTTGCAGAGTATGTACAAGAAATAAGGGAACGCTTACAAGAGATGCAAGATGAAGTTAAGATAAACCTATCCAAGGCCCAAACAAAGATGAAAGTGTGGTATGACAAAAAATCTAGATGGAGGACATTGACCCCAGCTGATAAAGTATAAGTGTTGCTACCAGCTGGAACATCCAAGCTTCAGGCGCAATGGCGTGGTCCGTATAGGGTTATGCGAAAGGTTTCAGAGGTAGATTATGAAATCAAAGTTGGTCGAAAACTGAAAGTATTCCACATCAACTTGCTCAGGGAATGGGTAGAGCGGAAGAACGAAACTGTTTGTTCATTCAGCATGGTTCTATTTGATGAACACGATTCAGATGAAGGTAGAATGATGACTAGAAATACAAACCAGACGGAGAGTGACGGAGATGTTGACATATGTCCAGATTTAGAAGGTAATCAAAAGGCAGAAATGTTGCTGCTATTTGAGGAATATAAGGAAATATTCACAGATGTACCAGGACAGACAGATTTGATAGAACATGATGTAAACTTGATTGACACTTCTCCAGTCTGACAGAGGGCATACCCCATGCTTTGAAAAGGGTTGTTAAGGAAGAGCTAGACACAATGTTAGCTGCAAACGTAATACGCCCATCTAACAGCGAATGGGCTGCACCTGTGGTTTTGGTGGAGAAGAAGGACAAATCCATCAGATTTTGTGTAGATTATAGACTCCTCAACAAAAGAACAAAGTTTGATCCTTATCCAATGCCAAGAGTGGATGAAGTAATTGAAAAACTAGGTAGATCAAGATTCATTTCAAGTCTTGACCTTACTAAAGGGTATTGGCAGGTCCCCCTGAAGGAGAAAGCAAAAAAGTACTCACCATTTGGACAATTTGAGTTTAATGTCAGTCCATTTGGTATGCAAAACTCACCGGCAACGATTATGATGGACAAAGTCTTGGAAGGGACACAGGAGTTTTCAGGTGCATACTTTGATGATATAAATGTGTTTGAGGAGACCTGGACTCAACACTTAGAAGACCTCAGAGAAGTCTTTGAAAGAATCAAGACAGCAGGGTTAACTATAAGACCAAGCAAGTGCCATTTGGGCTACAGGGAAGTAGAAGTTGTTGGTCATGTAGTAGGAAATGGAGAAGTCAAACCAAGACCGTCCAAGGTCAAAGGTGTGGAGGAGTACCCCAGACCATTGACCAAGAAGGATATTTGGTCATTCCTTGGAATGGTAGGCTACTATAGGAGATGGATACCAAATTTCTCGACAAAAGCAACACCTCTTACAGACATGACACGCAAAGGTTAGCCGAATAGGATTGCATGGTCTGACGATGCGGAGAGAGCTTTCAAAACTCTGAAGACTGCACTTACCAATGAACCTGTACTGCAGAATGTTGATTTTGGTAAGCCTTTTATTGTACAAGTAGATGCATGAGAACGAGGTATTGATGCAGTCCTTAGTCAAGAAGACCATCCAGTACAATACCTGAGCCGTAAGTTGTTACCAAGAGAGGTTAACTATCCCATCATAGAAAAGGAATGTCTTGCTCTAGTTTGGGCAATTCAACAGTTGAGTCCATATCTTAATGGAACACAGTTCACAGTTGAGAGTGACCATAGTCCTTTACAATGGTTAAACACTTCAAGAAATAAGAACCAGAGAATCATGAGAAGGAGTTTGCTCCTCCAGGAGTATAACTTCGATGTTAAACATAAGAAGGGTTCAGAGGATGGTAATGCTGATGGGCTGTCAAGGGCTTTTAACGAGTAAACATAGGTTTAGATGTTGACTGTTGAGTGTGTTGTGTGAACAATCTTAATTTTTCACTGGAGAAGGGGATCGATGTGACAATATATACTAGTTTTTATATTGTACAGATGCTGTGTCATTATCTGAGTGAGGGGTCTGGGTCAGACTGCATGTGTGAGAGAGAGGTCGGTGGATGTCAGTTTGTTTTGATAATCTCGGCTCTGTTTAGGGCGTAAGTGATTAGCCTGGGAGAGGTATGCATGGTTTATTGTTTTAGTGATTAAAATGAGAGAATGTGTGAATATTTCTAGAACTAGGCAGTTCATGCTAGACTGTTAAGGGAAGAGGATTAAAATAAAGCCTGGTAAAAGAGACTGGAGTTTTGATGTTACTTTTATACATGGTGTCCTAATGTGGAAGTATTAAAGAGACATTTACCAGTAACAACAAACGCTGTTTACAAGTTTTTAGAAAAAATGATAGAAGAAGAAAAGAGGTGCAAGAAAACTATGAATGCAAACTTTAAAAAAAAGATCTAGTAATGTCACAGGAAGAAGAAGCTGGATTCCAAAAATCTAAATCATGTCATATTTGTGGTAATGGTTTTTCAATAACTCTTAAAAAAGATTACCCAGGTCGTACAGTAGCATATGAAAACTCCGTTAGAAAATTTAAAGACCATTGCCATATAACTGAAAAGTATAGAGGAAGCGCTCATGACATATGTAATATTAATTTCTGGTTGACTAGAAAAATACCTGTTGTGTTTCATAACTTGAGAGGATATGATTCTCACTTTATAATGCAACAAATCGGAAAGTTTAAACAAAACATAAATGTTATACCAAATAACATGGAAAAGTACATGGCTTTTATGTTAGGACAAAGTTTGGTGTTTATTGACAGTTTTCAGTTTACGTCTCAATCGCTTGATAATTTAGTAAAAAACATCCCTTCGTTTCAATACACCTCTCAGGAATACTTTGATGATAAGCTAGAATTAATAAAACGAAAAGGTGTTTATCCTTATGATTACATGAGCAGTTTTGAACGCTTCGAGGATACTAAGTTACCTGGCAAATATAGCTTTTATTCTCAATTAAATGATGAGCATATTTCAGATGCAGATTATGATCATGCTAAAGAAAATTGGAAAACATTCAAGAATAAAAACATGGGAGAATATCATGATCTGTATCTTAAGACTGATGTGCTGTTACTGACAGATGTTTTTGAAAACTTTAGAAAAATGTGCATTGAGTATTACAAATTAGATCCTTGTCATTACTTCAGTAGTCCTGGTTTAGCCTGGGATGCATGCCTCAAGATGACTGGTATCCAACTTGATTTAATAACTGATATTGATCAATATTTGTTTGTGGAAAAAGGATTAAGAGGCGGTACGAGTTATATTGCAAATAGATATTTCAAAGGCTAACAATAAATATATGAAAAACTACGACAAGAAAAAAAAAAGCAAGTACATAATATATCTCGATGCTAATAACTTGTATGGGTGGGCTATGTGTCAACCGTTACCTACTGGCAACTTCAAGTGGGTTGATAAGTTTGAAAATGGAAAATCAAATTACATTGTTTAGTGCGATATTGAGTATCCTGAGAAACTGCATGACTCGCATAATGAGTATCCTCTCGCCCCGGAAAGTTTAAATATCAAAGATGAGTGGTTGTCAGACTATTGTAAAAATTTAAAACAAAAGTTTAATGTAGGACATTGTAATGTTAATAAACTTGTTACGACGTTGAAAAATAAATAAAAGTATGTCGTGCATTTTAGAAACTTGTATAAAAAGCTTGGATTGGAGGTAACAAAAATACACCGAATACTACAGTTCGACGAATCAAAGTGGTTGAAAACATACATAGACTTTAATACTGCCAAGAGAACAGCTGGTAAAAATGCTTTTGAAAAGGATTTCTTCAAACTGATGAACAATTCAGTTTTTGGTAAAACTATGGAAATTTTGAGAAAAAGAATTAATGTTAAATTAACTCACGATTAGGTGGTTCTCTTAAAATATGCAGCAAGACCTTCATTTATTTCTTGTAAAATGTTTAATGAAAATTTATTTGCCATAAACAGAATAAATGAATGATTAGTTTTAAATCGTCCTTGTTATGTTGGCATGTGTATTTTAGACTTGTCAAAATATTTGATGTATGATTTCCATTACAACTATATCAAAAACAAATATGACAGAAAAGCTAAGTTATTATTTACTGATACCGATTCCTTGTGCTATGAAATAAAAACAAAAGATGTGTATGCAGACTTTTACAAGGATAAAGCACTTTTTGATTATTGTGATTATGATCCAAAAAGTCAGTTTCATTTTAATGATAATAAAAAGGTTATTGGCAAGATGAAAGATGAAACGTGCGGTATGCCTATTGTTGAATTTGTTGGTTTGCGAAGTAAACTGTATTCGTATGTGCTAGATAATGAGGTTAGCGCAAAGAAATGTAAGGGTGTTAAAAAGTGTGTTGTTAAAAACCAGATAGCACATGATGATTACAAAAAGATTTTGTTAAGGGCAACAGAAGCTCACCATGAGATGAAAGTCATTAGATCACAAAAGCATAACATAAGCAGCTATGCAATAAATAAAAAAGGTTTATCAGCTTAAGATGATAAACGGTACATACTAGATAACGGACAAGATACGTTAGCATACAAGTAAAATGATATGCGGAGCAATGATGAATCTCTCTTTATGTTTTTCTAATATGGCGCTAAAAACATTTAACGTTTTGTGACAATATTTGTTTTAATTAATATTAAAAAGTACTTTTACAAATATTAAAGCAAATGTTAACGCTATTATTACTAACACAACTAATTAATCAGATTGTATTGCAGCACAAAGCTAATTAGAATTACTAACTATGATAATTTAAATTTATGCAAATTTAAAAACCCTTTTTAAAGTTCTGCGGTCGGTGCTATAGTATATATAGACGATCGAGTTATGTATCTATCGGTTACGTGTATGCAAGTGTCGGTTACCTGGTGAAAATGACAGTTATTTGCTAACTTGTTGTAGTCTCACAATCGTGGCGCTTAGTAGATGGTATCTGTGTAGTTCCGTTACTAGCAAACTAATATTGGGGTGCAGCTGCTAAAGAATTCTTCCCTGATATGTGTTTGCTGGTAACAGACCTCGCCAAACTTCAGGTGTATCTTTGCGTTTCGTTTCGGTAGAGATATACCAAATGGAGTTCTGGTGATGTCTATGGAGCGAGCCAGCCCATTGAAAAGTAAATGGATTGTGGGATGAGCGCAAGCGTAGATTTCCTAATTAAAACCACGTGATCACATTAACGGCTGTGCACAGCTGCTTAAAAAGAATTCGTACAGCCGTTAATGTAAAGGCATGCGCATGACACGTGGCTTTTGCAAAAAATTATAAAATGAATTGCAAAAATGTTTTTAGTTGAATTGTATGAGAGAAACGACAAACCCGATTGATTAGTAGTACAGAACAGAGGGGTATCAGCGGAGTTTTCCAGAGCGGGGTTGCTTGAGAAAATTGTTGAAATATGTTGGTGTTGATTTAGGCGTGACTTACATTTAGATCTTAGTGGTGTGAATGGGAGTTACGCCTGAGTCCCCCCTGGCATATTTCATTAGTTTTTCTCGTTCCCCGCGAGGGGAAAACTGCGCTGGTACCCCTCGTTTCTATACTACTCCTATGACCACTTATCCACTTAAAGACACTTGAGAGCCTACTTAAAGTGCTTTAGGGCCACTCCAAATCACTAGGACCCCCAAATTCCACCCTAAAACACACACATTCTAGTTCAATTTATTTCTTACTCAGCTGCAAGCTTTCACAGCAAAAATCAACTGTATTTGGCCATTAATAAGAAAAATGCATTTTGTCCATCTAGGTGTCAGACCGGTGAAAATCAGCCCATTGAACACAATGCAATATAGGTTATATTTGGAGATCAGTCACAAGTTCCACAACATTCGTTTGCTTAAATACACTTTTATTCTGTGTATTAAACACATTTGGCTAGCAAACGGTCCCATATTTGAAATAAAACACCGATTCAGTTTTTCAACATTTCGCGTCATTCATTCACACTATGCGTATTTAGAAATAAACATCTGTCAAAACCACATCTCTATGTAACCTCTGTGCTCATACTCTCCAAAGAAATAATCCTGATAAACACAGTAAAATATTTACTATTCATGACAACAGACATACTACTTTAACCTCAGGTTAGATTTAACAATGAAATAAAAACTAATCTTGGGGAAAACACATGCAAACTAGAAACTTTGGATTTTTTCAAGGAACTATTTTAGCACCCTACGACCTGGAAGTACTTCCTCGCTGGTCTGACACCTAACAACAGTCATACTGCTACTAATTCAAGATTAATGTATAACGAATATGAAAATAAAACATGACATTATAGAAAACAAAGAAAAGTGAATCGGTGCTTGTTTTGTTATAATGAAGTAAATAGCGGCGTTATGTACAACGTGGTAATGTTACACACGTAACTACTGGGTGTGTATTCATCAGGTCAGGTCCCATATTCACCAAAACACTTAAGTCACATTTCAAGCTTAAGCTCAAAACTGAAATATTTATGTTAGCTATAACTTTTTTTTTTTTATTAATGTTTTTCATAGGGAATTTTTCAAGACAGTTGTTAATTTTTGCTTATCTCTATTTGTGTAAAGTTTCAAGTAATTACAAGTCCATTAAATATGTTTTTAAAAAATAAATCAGTTTTAAGCATGAAATATGATTTAAGTTTAAGTGTGAACTTCGGGACAGGTCCACATAAATGCCAATGTATTATGTTACTTTTCTAAAGTTCTTGTTTCATATTCGTGTAGGCTATACATTTCTTACCTTTAACACATGTGAGGAAAAATACTATTTTAAGTGTTTTTCTTTAATCGTTGAATAAACAGAGGATCTAACATGAGTACTCATTCATTATTGAATTTATTACACGAGTTGGCAAAATGATATAATCGATGCTTGTTTTGTAATAATTAATGAAGTAAATGGCGGCGTTATAAGCAACGTGGGAACCTTACACAATTAAAGCAATGGATGTGCATTCATCAAGTCATATAGGATTGATCAAAAGCCCAGAGGTCCACATAAACCCGATATATTGGGTTGCTTTTCAAAAGTTCTTGTTTCGTATTCGTGTACGCTGTATACATTTCTCACCTTTAAACAATGTGGCATTCCTGTGTGTTTCTTTTATTGAATAAAACCACTATTTGAGGATTTCGGTCATCGTTTTGAAATGTTTGGTTGGCAAACAAAATTCATTAAGTATGTTAGATTTGTTAATTTTGTCACTGTAGTAGATTCCATCATGTTTGAGGGCGGTGTATTAGCGGATACATCGTTTGACTTGATAAAGCACTTAAGCATTTTCCACCAGTCAGAACTTGATAAAGTATTTGATTTAGGTTATTAAAATATTCTGATTTCGCTTTACGAAATATGTTTATTTTGATTATGAGATAGTTGAACTGTGAGCTAATGATAAATTTGTGTGAAAACCCAATGCAATTCAATAAATATCCGTTAGTATTCATAATGTCAGTTTTTAAAATATATGATTGATTCAACTTCTAATAGTTGTATTTTATTTCTATCTAGGTTCGGGTTTTTTAGGGTCTATAACAAACTGCTAAATTTCTTCATCTTTCGTCGGTTTTTAGCGCACAAAAATGACCTATTTATGTGTCGACGTGCCGTAAAACACCATTCATTCATTCATTCTATGTTTCGAAATGTTTGGTTCGCAAAAAAAATAATTCATTAAGTAAGTTAGCTTTTGTTAATTGTGTCACTGTAGTATATTCCATCATGTTTGAGGGCGGTGTTTTAGCGGATACATCGTTTGACTTGATAAAGCACTTAAGCATTTTCCACCAGTCAGAACTTAATAAAGTATTTGATTTAAATTATCAGATAGGTTATC
Source organism: Cyrtodaria siliqua (assembly GCA_037043455.1). Lineage (NCBI taxonomy): Eukaryota > Metazoa > Mollusca > Bivalvia > Adapedonta > Hiatellidae > Cyrtodaria > Cyrtodaria siliqua. Next base: position 103,196 of record JAWPHD010003842.1, read on the forward strand.
AAAGTATTTTGTTTTCGCTTACGAATTATTTTTAATATGATTATGAGATTGTAGAACTGTGAATCTAGTTTTAAATTTGTGTGAAAACCAGTGAAATTCAATAAATATCCGTTAATATTCAGTCATGTGTCCTTTTAAAAATATGTGGAAGTTTTCCGAGTTTTCCGATGTGAATGATGCAATCAACTTTAAGACACATGAAACTTACACCAAGATGTCACGTGAAGATGTTGGACAAACAGTTTAAGGTATCTGGCGAAGGTGTTGTCAGTTTCCCTATTATGCTTAACGCGTAGCAAGTGTACGGCGGCAGGGTTTGTCTGTTACCCTGTTATCTTTGTAGTGCAACATGTGAACGATTATTCACAAGTGTTTAGTACAGATATGTTTAACTCAGTGCCATCAGGACATGTGTGTCCAAAAGATGTTACATCTCCGACGTCACCAATATACCATAAACCATAGCCGCCTAGTAATACCATTACACAATGCTATTGCACGTGTAAAGAATACACTGTATATGCTTATTGTAAATGAAGAAAAACACAACTTACGACACATATGTATTCAAAGTTTGCATATAGCTGTAAGTACAAAAGTGAATCTCTGTATTATAGTACTCGGTATATATACAACAGCCATCTGTTCCTTGTGACTGTTTATTTATTTATTTCATATTTAAAATTAAAAATAGAATTCAATTATTATAACATTGTTCAAATGCAGAGAATGTATGTTACCACACATATTTTAGTTAACACATGTTCATGTTTTATCGCACAAAGCTGTTGTACATGTGTCGTTCATACTGGTGTTTTGCAATTCTACAATTTATTTCTATCCAAGACCAAACAGGTTCATAACAAAAAGTAAATTTATTTCAAAGATACATCATTTTCTGGACATTTTTTTGAACTTAGTTGTATCATGCTGAAATAAGATGTATTGATTTTCATTTACACACGTATTGTATTTAATACCAGTAAGTATAACTACTGTCGTGAGCTTCAATTAAACAATGTATGAAACACTATAAAGGTCTATTGGTCCTGTGATACATGTATGTAATAAATAGTATTTTATTAATTTATAAATATGTTATGTACTAAAACACGAATATGTGCCCTACGTCTAAACATGGCTGGACCTAAACTTTGACCTACACTCTCACCACTTCAAAAGTGCTAATGATAACAAAACGTTCTCGAGCGACTCTACTCTCTGATGAGTTGTTGTTTATTCCATCACTCAGTTATCTATCATTATGTTTCCATGTCTGTCTGACAGAACACGAATTGTTCGCTTTTTTTCCTCATTTGGTAAAGTTCAAGCATAACTTCAAGTGTTTTCTCCTTGATTCTCTAACTTGCAATATGACGCTGGTTGTCGCATGGGACAAGTTTGCATATGTTGTTCAAATGTGCTTCTTAGGTTGTCTCGTTCCTTTCGTAACTGGGACAGCTCGTACCGGAGCTGTGTATTAAAAGATTCCAGCTTTTGGCATTCCTACAAATTAATATAGATTTGTATACGATTTAATGTTATACAATAACGCAATATACAAAAAAAGTAGATAAGGTACAGAACAAATAAACGGTTCCTAGCTGTCCGGATTGTAACAGAAATCACCTGGTGTTTGAGGTTTTTATCAGAATTCATATTCATTCTTCCTCTACTATATAAACTATTTGTTAAACAGTTCCACTATATAACATCTTCACACGATTCGGAGCGACAAGACGACTATGTTCCTACTCATGTTACGTATTTTTTCCCAAATAAATTGGGAATTCATTGATCAGTTCGATGTGATTTAGAACACTTTACGTTTCTTACTTCACAAATGATACAATACCGGCGATAACCATCTCAAGTAATAATCTAGTTTGTGTTGACACCAGTTTATTGAATCCAATCCAAATCCAAATTGTTTATTCCACTGTAGCTTCATATTAAGTAATTGTAGCAACATTATAAATAAGCATATGCATTCAATGTATGGCGGCAGTCTCCTGTTTATAAGGAGATCGATGGGATTATATCAATGCATGTGGTATTTAAGGCATACAAATCCTAAAATATGTGTAACTGAGAAAGTGTCGATTCTTACGAAAGGCGGGCATATCTAGCCTAAAATGTACTGAAACTGACGTAAAACACCATTCAACCAACCTAAAATAGTTGTTTCTATTTGGTTTATACCCAGATGAGTGATAAGCAGTGAAATATATGTACTAACCCTAACCCTAACCCTATTAACATTGCTGAATTTATGCGAGTATATTATTTATGCACACACCATTCTGTAAAATGCTGGCCTTCGTTTAGTCTGAATTATTTTTATTGCAATCATCGAAGCCTAGAGAAAAATTAAACTCATCAAACAGGCAACAAACTAATAACATAGCTTTTTTTTTTAAAAATTGTTTATAAAGATTAGTAAATTAGTCCAATCATAATGTATAAATAATGTATAAATCAGCAAAATGAATTACCTTTTGAAGCACGTCTCCCCTGTCTTTTTGTCTCGTCCTAAATCTTCTGGCCGCTTCTCTGTTCTGCACTCGCCTCTTATCTACTTTCTCTAACTCTTCCTCTGTCAACTACAAAAACAGATATTCTAAATTTCATTTGATGAATTACCTGTAATGTATCGTAACTTCCAAAAACCAGCCGTAAATAAACACGATTTCGTTTTTATTGAAATTCAGTTGGTAAGATTATCAACTTAAATGCAAATATCCCAAATTAATTAGAAACTGTCGCGAAGTAATAAATAGTTAAGATTGTCTCATGATCCTTAACTCATAGCTTGAAGATATAAACATATATGACTTGTACAATAAAGTGTAGTAGAAATGGTAGACGAAAATCAGATTAAAAGAGAATTATAACCAATATTTCTACAGACCTTAAAAGCAGTGTGTGCTCGAATATATAGATAATAACGGAAATGCGTGATTTTTAAAGATAAATGTAGCCTAATGTACGTCTAACAAGATGGGATAACTTACAATATCGGGTTCCGGTTCTTTGAATTCCACTTTCATTTCTCCCTTTCCATGTTTCAGTCTCTTGGACTGTATTGAATATTTTAATTCCTCCTTTATTAGAGGCATTAAACTGCCATTAACTAGCGCCTCGTTAGTTGCGTCCATTAATGCTTTGTCACATGGTAAATTCTTAAAGTTTTCAAAAACGTTTTGTGGACTATATTGTAGATTGTTTTGCTTCTGCGCACTATTTTGTTGCACATCATCACTTTTTTCCGCTAATGAATATTCCGGAGCCATCAGTACTGTTGACGGAATCATACCACAGTTAATTGTGTTGTTGCTATCCAAATATGTTTGGAATGGTAGATTCATACCCCGACCCTGGAGATGTGCGTCGTCACAGATAGGTACCACTTGAGCCGCGTCGTCCATGAATAATAAGAAGTTAATCTCACTTTGGGTATCGTGTCTATCGTGCATATTGAGGTTACTATATTTACCTGTGAAGAAATAAGAAAATGGAATTTAGAATACGTAATTGTCATTTATAGTTGTATAACACAGTTCATAGAAAAATATACGTTTCGTTTATTTATCAAAGTCTAAAATAAAACGTTATCAAAATGATATCACTGAAAAACAATTGAAACAATACAAGTATATTATTATTTTGACAATCATTATATGAAGATTAAACAATGTGATGTTTCTGTATCATTTTAAATTTGATATACTAGTATAATTAATTTTAATTTAAAGATAATTACAACGGTAATAAGTACGTTATCATACATTCGCGGTTGATAATTCAACATATATTCCCTAACACTTGCCTATCCTTTTAGAAAATGGTTAAAAAGTTCTTAATTTTAAAACCTGTCACAATTTAGAACACGTCTTGAACGTTTAGCGACGTTGTTGGGTTTTTCCACAATGTCGCAATGTCATTTGGTGTTGTGTCAACGCGGTGACGTCATAATTAAAAAAAAATTGTTGAAGAAAAAAAACACCATCGCGTTCATATTAATAATAATTATCTATAAAACTATAAATACAGAAGCAATGTTAAAATAGAGAAGTGTAACTGAACTCAACATCACATTACAAAATAACACATTTAGGTAAAAATATAATTTAGTTCTATTCGTGGTTTGGTTCAACTACTCTATATAACTCGATATACCCCTTTCATTCCGAAAACGTACCATTCAGCTGCTGATCAATCGACGGTTATATCGAAATGTTGTGTAATCTCCCTATATATACTATTATAAATAGTAGTCACGTGGACCAAACGCGTCATACATTTAAAAATAGAGCAATAAGCAAGTCTGAGCAAGGTTAGACCCCAGCCATCGTCAGGCCATATAGGCCCGGGTGAAAATAAAAAACATAGAAAGTCCAAAGATGCAATAAAAACTGAAGCCGGAGGGTGTGTGGGGTGGGTGTGTGTGAGGGGGGGGGGGGGGTTGAGGGGAGTGGGGGCGTGGGGTTTAAAGGGTCAACATTTATTGCTTTTAATTATCAAATTTGTCAAAAATATACCTTCAAATACCACACAAGTGTTCTGTCGATTTGATATATAAAGATCAAAGAAGTTAATATAGTAGTACTAGTTAATGATCACTAGCATAGACCTACATACACTATATACAGGTATATATGTCACTAGGCCAAAACTGAGTGGAGTAGGGAGGTGGACAGGGGCGGATCCAGGATTTCAGCTTAGGGGGTGCGTAAGATTTTGGTAAATTTTCGGGTCCGTTTCTAGCCTCATAAAACGGTTGCGGTAGTGCATTGATAGGGTAAAAAAGTCCGTTTTCAAATAAAAGGAATTATCAATGTGTTAATTAAACCACTCATTAGCCATTATGCGTCGAGCGAGCGAAGCGAGCGAAAAAAAAAAGTTATACTGAGGGCGTGCATCAAAATTGTTTGATATTTTATCTACAGTAACATGGACATACATGTATGAATAAAAAAAGTCCGTTTTCAAATAAAAGGATTTAACAATGTGTTAATTAAACCACTCATTAGCCATTATGCATCGAGCGAGCGAAGCGAGCGAAAAAAAAAAAAATACTGAGGGCGTGCATCGAAATTGTTTGATATTTTATCTACAGTAACATGGACATACATGTATGAATAAAAAAAAGTCCGTTTTCAAATAAAAGGATTTAACAATGTGTTAATTAAACCACTCATTAGTCATTATGCGTAGAGCGAGCGAAGCGAGTGAGACATTTTTTTTATAATGAGGGCGTGCATCGAAATTGTTTGATATTTTATCTACAGTAACATGAACATACATGTATGAATAAAAAAGTCCGTTTTAAAATAAAAGGTTTTAACAATTTGTTAATTAAACCACTCATTAGCCATTATGCGTAGCGCGAGCGAAGCGAGCGAGAATTTTTTTAATACTGAGGGCGTGCATCGAAATTGTTTGATATTGCCTTTTCAGAAAATAAAAGTCGGAACTGTTTTCGCTCGCGGTCTTTCGGAACCAAACACATCATGATTGTGCAAAATTTCGAAAGATTTTAAAAACATATTGTTTGCTGCTTAAAATACCGTCAGAATGCAGGATTTGCTTCCTCTTAAAATTGGATCATGATTAAAAGTCGAAATAAATTGCTGTACTAGAGAATATTGTCTAATTATCACGGGTGTCCTGGTGGGGATCCGTGGGGGGTATACACAGTCTTAATTGCAAAGATATGAATTAAAATCTTATTACTGCTAAGGGGCACATTATATTTGCTCATTTTTGTTTTTGCGTGTTGTGTTTGTGGGGAGACAAGGGGCGGGGGATGGGCGGGGTGAGGGATGGCGGAGGGTGGGGGTCTAGCCTACTCACTAGCCTACTGTATATTTTAAACCCTGGATGTACTGTAAAGATTCTTTTTTCGTTTCATGTTTTCATTCCATACTTGTTTTTGCAATTAAAATAAATGTATTGTTATGAATACATGTATCTATTTTTAGATTTTTAATCGTGGGTATATATTGATCATTTCAAAAAATATTTCGTATTCTCTAACAAGATTGGTCTAGAGTTGTTACTAAAATTATCTCACGACTTAAAAACGTGGATGCGCATGCGCAATTGTATTTCCGGAGTCCATGTTAATGATAATTTGACAGAAAATACACCGCCCAGGATTATAAACTAGGTTTGTCGTTTAAACTTCGTTTTAAAATATAGAACATTCTTCACACTGCATTTTTGCTTTATTTCTTAATATATTTATCGCAATACAAGCACGATTTCCTGGTATTTCAGTGAATAAATAAACTTTTAATAACGTACGTCGTTGAAAAAAAATCAAGGAAAATGGCGGATTTCCTTTCTCTTCCGGTTTCATACCACTGATCCTTCTTCTTTATGTAGTATGTTCGGTAAATTTCTGCCATTTACATGTCAACAGTGCTATAGTCAATATTTCCTTACACGGGTTTATTTCGGTTAAGTGGAGAATGGTTCGATCAAAGTTAAATCACACTGAAATTGTGTGTTCATAATCGTAGTGAATGATTCATCAACATTGAGCTTTAAACTTGAAGGACAGCGACTGAGCTTTAAACTCAGTTCCTTAATGGGTCATAATCAGATAAATGCAACTATTAACATCCGTCACTAATTTATAAATATTTCTTTGATGTATTGAAAAAAACGTCCAATTGCTATGTGTTGACCTGTTATTTATGGCAAGGAGATACCAGAGTCAACTTGATATTAATAGTTTTGGTAAGTATGAAATTTCTCCAATTTTGTCATTTTAGACATATTTAGAACTCCTTACGAGTTGTGGTGGAGGTGCTATGTCAAAAGAGTCACAAACGTCGTTGTTTTTCACAAAGTGAAATCTTTTTTATTTTTACTTTTAAATTTATACAATGCTTGTCCTTCTTATTCATGTCTACATCTATATGGTACGTCGTTTCAGTCACACTTGTCTATAACACGACGGTGGTGCACGTAAGGAAAGAAAGAACGGAGTAATAGGATAGATAGAAAAAGTATACTTAGTAAAGGTAGAAGCACAGAAAGTGATTGCCAAGCTACATTTTCATCCCTTCATACCCAGACCTGTCCGGCTACATGGCGGCAGAGAAGTAAGTGTACTTCAACCGGCATAGCTTTGGGAATCATAGGGGTCTTACTTGTAGCTGGCATAAGGCCTAGTAGGTGAGTTGAGAGAGACCCTGCTTGAAAGATACCAAGCTTGGGACTTCTACAACGGTGGATGTTAAGGAGTTCCACGTCCCAATAGTACAGGGAAGAAACTGTACTTGTAGAGGTTTGTGGTGGCGGATATTTGTTGCTATTTCCTGTTGTGGTGTACCCTTGTTCGATTTGAGGCAAGTGTCCGGTACTGATCAGCGGGAATGTCTACAAGGTTGTTGGCGATCTTGTAGAGTATGGTCAACTGTGCTTTGGTCCTTCTGGATTCCAGTGTTTCCCACTTAAGGTGGTCCAACATGGAGCTGACAGTGCTTACAAGTGTTTCTATACCGATTTGTTGTATATCTAGCAGCCCTTCGCTGTACCATCAGGGCTCCGGAAATATGGTTGCCCGACGCCCCGGGCAAGTGGAATTTGGGTGCGGGCAGGTGTCCTTCGCAAATCTGGTTGTCCGACACTTGCCCGACTGGACGTTTATGTTTTAGACAAAAAATCAAACGAAAACTCGACTTATCATAAAGTGCCGATTACGAACCCATCGCTTTCGCCGCGAGCGGTAATTAAGAAATCCCTCCCACTTTTGACAGTTTGTCAAAACCTGATTGGCCGAGGAAAGTTTGAGGTGCCAATCAAAAATGTCCATGCGCCGATAGCATTAATAATATTCATCTCCCTATTTATACTGAAGTGTGTCCTCTACTTACATGATAAGACCATCCCAAAAATTAATCCAATTATAATCTATAAAACGTAACCATTGTAAATTTTGTAGACTTCTGTTATGCATTATTTTACGCGCAACATAAATCATAGCCGAACTTTCGAATTATGTTTGAAGAGTATAACCGCACCAAGATTTTATGCAACGCATATTGTGTATTGATGCTGAATGTTATCGGAAAAGGTAATGAATACACACTGATCAGTCCGCCAAGTACTTATAGCTGTGTAAAAGGTGAAACGCGGGTCATTGGAAAATTGTAAACAAACAGCAATTTATAAACGATTACGGCAAGTACTGTACTATACACAAATAAAGTAGAAATTAATTACTGGCACTAATTAAGGAAGGTATGTGAATGCAGCGGGTTGCTTTATTGAAGTTATTTTGACACATATTAAACAAACTTTGTTTGCGAGTTTGTATTTTGTTTGGCACATTTGGTAACACGATTATCACTTTATTTGTGGCCTGGCGCAGTCTGCGAAATGAGCGGTAGTAACTACAACTACTTTCCGAACAAGACAACCACGAGTTCCCAGATCGGCAACCAAACTGTCTGAGAGCGCAATGATCAAAACAAGTATAAAAGTCGAACAGGAAACACGATTTCTTCTTTTTCATATTGACGTTGGGAAAATTACTGTGACACCGGTATAAATGCTACGAGGAATTGATCAATTAATTGTATCCTCTAGGGAAGGTCACAAGACGTCACGACCTCGTTTTTGATCAGATTTTGCCGAATTCTTTATTTTGTATAGAGCAACCAATCGGAGCGGACTCGCGGATTCCGTCACTCGGGAATCCACATTTTATAGAGTACGTGATTGGCGAATAGTTCCGATCGATAGAGCAACGGAAAACTACAATTATTCACAAACGGTTCGTGAATTATTCCATCCAATGAAAATAAAATAAACATCAACAATATGCTAATTAGCGCATGCGTCGGTAAAAACGTGTTTTTGGTTGTGACAAAATGTCAATGTTGCGCTATGTAACAGATGATGGCGTTGATGATGACTCAGACTGTGACTTTTCCAAGAATGTTACAAAATATACGAAAGAATAAATTCTGAATAAATATTATAGAGACATCAAGTTTTGCTTTGTTTACATATATCTTCGGAGTAATAATTTATAAAGCCTTCCGTTTTTAAAAGAAATATTTCGGGCAACCATTTTTCCTTTCGGGCAACCAAATTTTGATGAAATGGTTGCCCGAAGGACAAATGGTTGCCCGAAGGACAACCAAGTCCAAAAGTTAATTTCGCAGACTGCTGGCGTTGACGATTAAAGCTGAGTAGGCAGATGTTTTGTTTGCAGTTACTATAAAGGGAAACTTTTGAAAACACATTCGCGAATGTTGATGTAAAATTGATGATGTAATCAAAGGCGGTTTGGAAATGTGTGTAAAGGGGTCATTGTTTCTTTTGATATTCATGAGTTATGGTAATTCATAGGAATCGGACGTATTGTAAACATAGTACAGTATCCCCATATGTAGGTCCCCGCATGTATATAAAAATATATTTTAATATACTAGTAGTGGTTTATTACATGCTTTTACAATATATCCGATTCCTGTGGGTAATTACATGATGCAGTATTTAATAAATGATCCTTCATTATTTCAACAATCTAACAAAAAAAGTTACAAATTAACCATGTCTCTATTACGTTCCTTGTAAGGACAAAACCTAAACATGTGTCTAAAATTACTGAGGAAAATACACCTGGTGATCTTAGAAAAGTTGATTTGTGTGATTCTGGTGGTCAGTCTGACAGTGAACTTGGATTTAAGGATAGTAGTGATGGTGTTGATTTGTGTTCTCCCAGCCAATCTGAAAATGGATCTATTTCTCGTGATTCTCCAGTGAAATCCAGCCCTAAACGTAATCTACTACCCACCATGGATACGTCGGTGGCGCGCAGCGTCTAGAAAAGTTTGGTACGTTGACAAAGGCTTGATTTTGGGGCAAGTGACTTTTGAATTTAGGGCAAGTGACATTTTGGACAGGGCAAGTGAATTTTGAAAATCCACTTGCCCTGGGCAAGTGGATTTTCAAAATATTTCCAGAGCCCTGACCATCTCTAGCCTGTGTACCTGATCCTTGGTGTGGGGGTTCCAGACGTTTGAGCAGTATTCGAGACCTGGTCTCACAGAGAGAAATATGCTGCACTCTGTACTTGCTCATTGCTGATTCGGAGATTACGACGAAGAAACCCTAGGGCACTGTTCCCTTTCTTGGCGGTCTTGTCTGTGGTGTTTCCACGACAGGTCCTTGGATATTTCCACTCGCAGATACTTTGTAACATCCTCTGTTGCAAGTATGTGTCCCTTGAGTGTATAGCTGGAGAAGTTTGGAGACTTCTTCCTGTAAACTCGAAGGATGCTACATGTACATTTCTCTGGGTGGAAGGACATACCCCACGTTTTCTCCCATTCGGCTAATTAGATCAGATCACAGTCTGCAAAAAACTCTTATTGGACTGGACAGTGGGCGGCAAGTCGTTAATGAAAACCAGGAAGAGGTTGGGACCCAGTACACTACCTTGAGGCACACCACTGATGTGTTTTCAAGTAACTTTAAAAATTGATTTGTCCCCAGCCAAATTTACTTGTCCCCGCACTTCATGTAAAAGTGATAAAAAAACAAGATAATTATCATTTTTCTGTTGTTTTTTTCAACTGACAGATATCGTCACATCAGTGTTCCCAATCACGCACAGAAAACTGACCTCGTACGTGCATGCACGCACAGAAAAAATACAAGTCTGATGATAAGAAAGCATGACCGTCGGTAGATTTCCAAATTCTCGTCCACTTTGTCCGAATATTTTTTGAAAAATCAAAATGAAACTAAAACGCTTTGTTTACGAAAACATTATCCCGAGTAATTGCGTCAATTGCCCTATCCCTTTAGTGCATACTACGATGATTGGTTATGACGTCATAAGCACACGTGCTACCTAAATGAAAGTAGAGAAAACATCGACATCTCATTCTGGTGGTATTGACATTTCTTTTTCAGATTTAGTAAGTATATTTAAAATTAAAATAAAAACTTAATAATAGAATAAATGAAGATCAAATAATTAATTCAAATTGTGTTTCGTCTCTCCCGTGTACTATTTATAGATGCGCAAACGTGTTGACTGGTATTAAATTTTTACTTGGAACGAAATGATTTACTGTAACTGTTGTCAACTTGAATATTACACTGTGCTGTGTATTGTAATGCCTTCAGTAGCAAATAAAGTATGTTGAAAGGTTTAACAATCTTAAATATTCATAGTGTACCCCCTAAATTTGTAGTGTACCCCCAAAATTTAACAGTAGGGGGTACATGTACCCCCAATTGGGGGTACATGTACCCCCAATTAAAAAAGTCAGAAGGAACACTGCACATTTTTTTGTTTATTTTCTAGACTCTATCACCCAGCCGCATGTCCGCCTTCATGGCCCAACTTTTCTGAGCAGATAGCTTTATTATAAAATATAAAAATTATTTGTACTCTGTATAAAATACCATTAAAATCAGACCCTTTATCACGCTGCGATTCTCTACACTACTAAGGATCTGACAACACTGCATTTCTGACAACACTGCATTGGAGGTCACGTCAGATTGACCTTACAGTTAGCCAGTCAGATTGAAAGAGACAATGTCCGTAACTTTTTAGTGTACATGTATAAAATGTTCACCAAATAATTGCGTTGACAAACATAACACACCAACCATTATTGAATATTTACTAGAATAAAAAGAAAAAAGGACTGTTTGACGGAATCTAATAGTGGTACAAAACAATGTATTGATTCGTGGGATTGAACCCACACTTAAATTATAATAGCGGGTCAATAGTCGACGTCGTTATCAACTGAGCTAAGCGTGCCAGATGAACTATGACTTACTTTTTAGTATATACAATTTCGTAATAATTTCGGTGGAATATAAGTACATGACTTATGTTTTCTTTGTATCCTTGATGTAAAACATGACATTTAGTGCATTTCTTTGAATTTATCGTGCAATCCATAGCAGTAATACACACAGATTTTATCTTTATTCGGATCTATGTGGATTTTGGTTTGTTCAGTTCATATGAAATGCGCGATTTCATTGGTTGAATTTAGTTGATCTTCTCATGAATATTGATAAGATGAAAGGTGACCTTTCATCTTATCAATATTCATGAGAAGATCAACCTTAGGTCGATCTGACGTGACCTCCAATGCAGTGTTCTCAAATTCTATAGCGGAGAGTATCAAAGCGTAATTAGGGTATGATTTTAATGAGATTGGCGTGCAATTTAATAATAAAAGTAAGGAATGGTGTGACAGTGTTTTGTGGTGGGGCCAGACAACTTGATTATGAGTGAGTTACAGGTAAGAGATCTGAATAAGGTTGCTGTCCAACGAAGGGTGAAATAATGATTCTTTTATAACGGCTCATCAGCACAGTATAGGTTATTTAGACCACAGGACCATCCACGAGTCTTAGGAAGAGTGTCTTGCCCAAGAACACACATGAAATGCAGTGGCACCAGTGAGACTTGAACCCATAGCTTCCTGTTCCAAGACCACCATTGTTTTTGAGGGTCTATAGGAGCGGGTCACTTGGACACAAAGATAATGCTTTGAATTTTTTTTTGAAGATCCTTGTAAAACATTTTAATTCCCATTTGCCATAATAACTTTATTCATTTATTATTGTACTTTCTACAAACTATGTTATAGATAGATTACAAAGAGCAACACAATGCAGACAATCAAGTGTGTGGTGGTGGGTGATGGCGCGGTGGGAAAGACTTGTCTACTCATATCATACACAACCAACAAATTTCCATCAGAATATGTTCCAACAGTAAGTAACAATTAACCTTATAATCTTATTATTCCTCAGGAATAGTTTTAACATTATACGTTTTAATATACATTATTACAGCAATGAGTATACAACAGGGTAGTCTATTATTATACGCCCGTTCTAAGATGGGCTGTATTATGTCGTGGCGTTGTCCGTCTGCCTGTCTATTAAGTTTTGCTATGTACGCTCTCTAACTCAAACAAATATTATCCAATTATGAAACTTGGATATAATGTTTATGGGCATAACATCTCTGTCAAGTTTGAAAACCAGCCAAAACGTCCCGGTAACAACGGAGTTGTGACCCTTTAATTATTGAAAATTGACAATTTTGATGATGTCCGATCAATATTAAACTTGAATATTTGTTTTTCAATCTTGACGTCCGTTCAATAACTTGAATATTTGTTTTTCAATCTTGATGAAACTCGGTAAAGTTTGAAAACCAGTCCAATCGTGCTCGTAACAACGGAGTTTGTATTATGTCGTGGCATTGTCCATCTGTTTGTCCGTCCATTAACTTTTGCAATGTCTGCGATGAGAATACTAAGGCCATCCTTAAAAATCTTCTTTTTTTTTTTTTGCTATGGTCCTGGTTAAGTATTTTTACAAATCATAATTTCCTATCTCAATGTATGATAATGCAGTCTGTGGATAACCTCATTAATATTTCTTTACGATTAATTTTTTAGTAAAAAAAAATAAAATCTGAAAGGGCTATAAAAAAACGGTCGCTGCCTTTTTAGACGGTCGTTCTGAGCACAGCAAACAAATACTTTTTTAAGGATGGCCTAACACCTGTGTTACAAAGATCATTTTGGTCAATTTTCAGCTCTGCTGGCCTTATGGGATGCCGAGTTGTCCATCGTTATCTTGTGTCTCGTTAAGTCGATAGGGCATTCATTTTTCTTCCAAACTTTACCAGATTGTTACTATCAATGAAAGCTCAGACAAGTTCGTAAACCAGCCAGATCGAACTAGTAACAGCAGCGTTTATATGGCCCATGATTTAGTTAAAAGTTAAATGATTTTTGAAAGAGTCATGGCCCCTTGTACATACTATCTTTAGCCAGTAGTGCGTCCACAGGGTGTCTTGTTGAAAGTTACGTTATATTCAGCAAGTAGAGCATCCACAATGATTGTGAGCGAGTGAAGCAGACAATGTGTTACAAGTCAAGTGGGGTTCACATAAATGCAAAAAAATATGAGTTCTACAATTTGATGTTCATTTTAAACATTTCTAAACAGATCTCGATAAATGTAATCTTTATGGAAAGGTGATAGGCAAAGGAATTGCGTGATTATAACGGGTTGATACAGGATAGGGCTGTCATTTATATGGGCTGTCATTGATATGGTGTGAAGCGTATCGATATATCGAGGGAAAAATATCAACCATATTTCGACTGAAATAGTTATGACTGTACTTGCTCAATCATTTTAAGCATTTCAAATGTTAAAACATATATGTATTGCTTTAAATGGGTAGGGCACTAGTCTTCCAGCCACGTCCGTTCAAGGTCAAGGTCACATTTATAGGTTGAAGGTCATTTGCACTATATTTCGTGCTCCATATCTCTTGAACCACTTGAGGGATTTTGAAATCACTTGGCACAAATGTTCACCATATCGAGACGACGTGCAGAGTGCAACTTCCAGCCACGTCCGGTTAAGGTGACTGGTCACACCTAGAGGTCGAAGGTCATATGCACTATATTTCGTGTCCGCTCCATATCTCTTGAACCGCTGAGGGATTTTAAAATAACTTGGCACAAATGTTCACCATATCGAGACGACGTGGAGAGCGCAACTTCCAGCCATGTCCATACAAGGTCAAGGTCACACTTAGAGGTCGAAGGTCATATGCACTATATTTCATGTCCGCTCCATATGTCTTGGAACTATATGAACCGCTTGACATTTGTATCTCTCTCTACTATTTCAGGTGTTTGACAATTATGCCGTGACGGTTATGATCGGTGGGGAGCCATACACGCTTGGCTTGTTTGACACAGCAGGGCAAGAAGACTACGACAGACTGCGTCCACTCAGTTACCCTCAAACGGATGTGTTTCTAGTCTGTTTCTCCGTTGTTTCACCGTCATCATTTGAAAACGTAAAAGAAAAGGTAACCAAATTTCACCAACAATTCAGTTATAAATATTTGTGTTGCCTGCGTAGCATGGCAGGCACCTATGGATCACTTTTTCCGTCTTCCATCACACTTTAATCTGCAACCTAACCTTGCAAAAGTATTTTACCTATGTTCATGAACCTTCACACACATATTCATCTTACCCGAATGAGTGTAGTTACACATGACTAGTAACTCTAGCTTTCATTTTGGCAGAGTTGTGCCCCTTTTCATATAACGAGAACCTGCAACCTAAACAATCTCATAACTGACCATAACTAAAAAGTGTTTGACCTATGATCATGAAACTTCCACACATCTTCATTACACCCAAAGAAATGTTGTAACGCATGTAAAATAACCAGGTCTTGCCATTTTTGCTTTATATCACATTGTTGATCTATTTGTTACATTGTTCAAGCATTGTCATGTTAAAATTGTAAGTTTTTAAAATTGTTTGCTTATATGGATACAATATTTTGGCATCTCGGTGTTTATGGTTTTAAAGGGAGCATTCATTCATGAGACAAGTTCTTTCTTAGAAGATACATGACCCCCATTTTTATGTGGATTTTTTGGCAGCATATATGTCTTGTGATGAGAATGTAAGTTAGTCATTTTTAATTTGGGCCTAGATACATTTATGAATGCCCATATGGCATTTAAATTTTTAATTCACACACAACTCAATGCAAAAATCAATGGGTGTGTTACACCTGCAAACTAACATAGCTCATGAATTAGCAGGGTAAAATCTACATCTCCTCTGAAATCACATGCCCAAAGCCCGCGGGCTACCAAAAGTCGAGGTCCGGACTACGGTACTATAAATTTCTATCAAGAGACCGACGGACTCCTACAAATTTTCTTTTGCAGTAACCTGGTCAAAAACAGATTTTAGCTCTAAAACACTGATTTCACAGCTGATTATTATGCCCCCTTTCCTGAAGGGGGGCATACTGCTTTGCAAATGTCAGTCGGTCCATCCCGAAATCTTCTTGTCTTTGCGAACTCAAGAACGGCTGGCACTACAAACTCGAAACTTGGCAGGAATGTTTGTGTCATGGTCTAGTTGTGCATCTCCCCTTTTGGGTAGATTTGCTTAAGAAATGTGGTTGCCATGGTAACAAAACATATAAAAAATGTATGTCGGTCGGTCCATCCCGAAATCGTCGTCTTTGCGATAACTCAAGAGCGACTGGCACTACAAACTCGAAACTTGGCAGGAATGTTTGTGTCATGGTGTAGTTGTGCACCTCCCCTTTTGGATAGATTCACATGAGAAATGTGGTTGCCATGGTAACAA
The DNA here is from genome assembly GCA_037043455.1 of Cyrtodaria siliqua. Lineage (NCBI taxonomy): Eukaryota > Metazoa > Mollusca > Bivalvia > Adapedonta > Hiatellidae > Cyrtodaria > Cyrtodaria siliqua. The sequence goes on from JAWPHD010003842.1 coordinate 119,419, forward strand.
AATTTGTTTAAAAATTTGACTAAAATTGCTTATTTTTACTCTACTGGCCAAAGGCCACGATAGCTTATGCGATCACTTTTTGTCCGTCTGTCTGTTAGCAATTTTATAAAATCGACATCTCCCCTGTAACCGCTTGAAGGATTTTGATGAAACTTCACCACACTGTTACTTGGGAGGGCCCCTCTCAGATTCACGGCCGCCAGTCATCCAAGATTGCCGCCATGGTTTAAACTAGGTCAAATTTAAGGAAATTTTAAACAACATCTCCGAAACCACTGATTCCATTCTACTGAAATATCATATACATGTTCCTTGGGTTAGCCTCTATCAAATTTGTGTTTTTCGTTATCGTCAAATAATCAAAATGGCCGCCACGGCGACCCAAAGTTTACTTAAGAGTTATATAGGAAAAGGTTAAAAATTACATCTTCTCTGAAACTGCCTGAAAGATTTTGATGAAACTTAAGCACAACGATATTTGGGATAGGCCCTCTCAGATTTGTGTTTTTTACAGCCGCCAGTCAGCCAAGATGGCCGCCATAGCTAAAACTAGGTCAAATTTAAGTAAATTTCAAACAACATCTCCTCCGAAACCACTTATTCCATTCTTGTGAAATATCATATACATGTTCCTTGGGTTAGCTCTATCAAATTTTTGTTTTTCGTTATTGTCAAATAATCAAGATGGCCGCCACGTCGACCCAAAGTTTTAATACATAAAGTTATATAGGAAAAGGTTAAAAATTACATCTTCTCTGAAACCACCTGAAAGATTTTGATAAAACTTAAGCACAATGATATTTGGGATAGTCCCTCTCAGATTTGTGTTTTTCCCGGCCGCCAGTCATCCAAGCTGGCCGCCATGGCTAAAACTAGGTCATATTTAAGGAAATTTCAAACGACATCTCCGACGAAACCACTTATTCCACACTTGTGAAATATCACATACATATTTCTTGGGTTAGCCTCTATCAAGTTTGTGTTTTTCGTTATCGTCAAATGATCAAAATGGCCGCCACGGCGACCCAAAGTTTACATATATTTATATAGGAAAATATTAAAAATTGCATCTTCTCTGAAATCGTCCGAAAGATTTTGATGAAACTTAAGCACAACGATATTTGGGATAGTCCCTCTCAGATTTGTGTTTTTCGCGGCCTCCAGTCATCCAAGATGGCCGCCATGGCTGAAACTAGGTCAAATTTAAGTAAATTTCAAACGACATCTCCGACGAAACCAATTATTCCATCTACTGAAATATCATATACATGTTCCTTGGGTTGGCCTCTATTAAGTTTTTCGTTATCGTCGAAAAATCAAAAAGGCCACCACAGCGACCCAAAGTTTACATAGGGTTATATAGGAAAACGATAAAAATGACATCTTCTCTGAAACTGCTTGAAGGATTTTGATGAAACTTAATCGCAATGATTTTTGGGTTAGTCTCCCTTAGATTTGCGTTTTTGGGTCCTCCAGTCATCCATCTAAACTTAGGTCAAATTGAAGGACATTTATCAAACAACATATTTCACTTGTTCCATTCTAGTTAAATATCATATGCATGTTCCTGTTGTTGGCCTCTATCAAGTTTGTGTTTTTCGTTGTCGTCAAATACTCAAAATTGTCGCCACGATAACCCAAAGTTCACATAGAAATTCAAGATGGCTAAAAATAGATTTTTAAAAAATGAGTTTGTGATATTGATATGGGACTTTTTCTAAAATGATCAGCATTACATGATGTTGATCCTTGTCGAAAATCATTTTGATTTGACATTAAACATGGCTGCCAGCGGCCATCTTTGTTTACATACAGTTGGTGCCACGCGGATTATGACTAATCACACTCAACGCGGGGATTTTATCTCACCGCGGACACACTGATTTTGTCCCCGCGATCGGCGGACAGTCCACTCAATGCGGGGACAATAACTTTCGACCACCACGACACAATCGCCACGATTCGCCGTGATACGTATTGATTCGCACACCGTGTAACCTGGTGTAAAATCGCAGGCCATCACCGCGATTTGCCTTCATTATCAATGTACAATTTTGCAGTCAATTTAATGCATTATTATTCAATAACTATTAAAAAATTGAAGCAGAAGACAATTTTAGTTTTGTTTTGGGAAAATTCAAATGCCCGGATAATGTATACTGGGTCACGATAGTTATATGGCGGTTCTACCACTGGACCACGCACTCCACAATGATTACTAGTGCCGCCTTGTTAATAAGGACACACATCGCAAAGGATTGTGGGTAGCCAATTTATGTCCATTGAAGAGAAATGCGACTTTTGGACAACAAAAACGAAAAACACGTGTTATTAAATGCATTAAAAGTTTGAAATACGTATTGCTTTCGAAATTTATTCATTGTATTTATCAATTTTATTACATTTTTAGCTCTACTGATCAGAGATCAGCAGAGCTTATGCCATGGTGCGGCGTCCGTCGTCCGTCTGTCTGTCCGTCCGTCTGTCCGTCCGTTAACTTTTATTTGTAGCGACTACTCCTCTGTAACTACTTGACGGATTTTCATGAAACTTCACAGAAATGTTGCTCTTGATGTCTAATTGATCCTAGCAAAATTTCAGGTCGGCCGGAAATTCAAGATGGCCGCCATGGCTAAAAATAGATTTTCAAAATACAAGTTTGTAGCGACTACTTCTTGAAAACTATAAGTGATATTGATATGGGACTTTTTCTAAAATGATCAGCATGACATGATGGTTATTCAAGTCGAACATTATTTTGATTCGACGTTAAACATGGCTGCCAGTGGCCATGTTTGTTTACATGGAGTTATATAATGAAAACTTGTAGCGACTACTCCTCTGAAACTACTTGACGGATTTTCATAAAACTTCACAGGAATGTTGCTCTTTATGTCTAATTGATCCTAGCAAAATTTCAGGTCGGCCGGAAATTCAAGATGGCCGCCATGGCTAAAAATAGATTTTCAAAATACAAGTTTGTAGCGACTACTTCTTGAAAACTATAAGTGATATTGATATGGGACTTTTTCTAAAATGATCAGCATGACATGATGGTTATTCAAGTCGAACATTATTTTGATTCGACGTTAAACATGGCTGCTAGTGGCCATGTTTGTTTACATAGAGTTATATAATGAAAACATGTAGCGACTACTCCTCTGAACCTACTTGACGGATTTTCATAAAACTTCACAGGAATGTTGCTCTTGATGTCTAATTGATCCTAGCAAAATTTCAGGTCGGCCGGAAATTCAAGATGGCCACCACGGCTAAAAATAGATTTTCAAAAAACCAGTTTGTAGCGACTACTTCCTGAAATCAAAATCAATCAGTAGAGCTTCAAGGTCATTGACCTCTTGTTTATTTATCCCTGCTCTAATTTCCCCCCCGTTTCCCCGCAAACCTATCACAGAGAATGGCGGTGATTGCTTTTTTTCGAGACTGGATTGATGTGTAGTTGATCCTAACAAAATTTCAGGTTGACTCGAAATTCAAGATGGGCGCCATGGCTAAAATAGATTTTTAAAAAACAAATTTGTAGCGACTACTTCTTGAAATCTGTAAGTGATATTGATATGGGACTTTTTCTAAAATGATAAGTTTAATATAATGTTGGTCCTTGTTGAACGTTAGTTTGATTCGACTTTAAACATGGTTGCCAGTGGCCATCTTTGTTTACATAGAGTTATATATAAAAACTTGTACGACTTCTCTGAAACTACTTGACAGATTTTCATGAAACTTCACAGGAATGCTGATCTAGCTTTCAGAACCTGCCAGTAGAGCTTCAAGGTCATTGACCTCTTGTATAAATTACCTCTCTTTATTGAATGAATATAAGGTTAAATTTGATTCTTATTAAAAAAAATACATTTATGGTTTATTTTCACTCTTTAAACACAAAATAATTTTGACATATGGGATAATTAGGGATAAAAAAATATGCAAATTAGGCTACCCATGTGAACGCTAAAGGTAAAATACATACATATATATAAGGATAACTGCCAGTGATACACTATATATGTATGTGAAAACAGCTTACACCAGTAGAGCATAATTTATTGTGCAATGTTTTTCAAAGGAAGCCATGATGTTTGTTACACAATCAAAGAAGGTTGCTATATAGATGCTGTCATGATCCAGAGGTGATGATTACATGACTGTATGTCCAGTGTGACAGGTCAAGCCTGCATGCTGCTGTGATGTATAGCCCTGATCTAATTACCAGACAAACTAGTTTATCTGTTCAAAATCAGAAGCTGTCTGATAAGATCAAAGCACAAGGGGAGCTTTTTAGTCACCATGGGTATTTGGAAATAGGCACAGCTGTCTTGCTATGCTTAAAGCACCTGGGGAAGACCCTGTCACATAAGAAATGTGGTTGCCATGGTAACAAAACGTGTAAAAAAACACTAAAAATTGCTCGTCTTTGCAATATCTCAAGAACAGCTGGCACTCGAAACTTGGCAGGAATGTTTGTGTCATGGTCTTTGCAGTGGGGCATATATGTTTTAAAAACATCTCTTGTTGGTAATTGTTTTTACAGTGGGTACCAGAAAGCACGCATCATTATTGGTAATTGTTTTTACAGTGGGTACAAGAAAGCACGCATCATTATTGATAATTGTTTTTACAGTGGGTACCAGAAAGCACGCATCATTATTGGTAATTGTTTTTACAGTGGGTACCAGAAAGCACGCATCATTATTGGTAATTGTTTTTACAGTAGGTACCAGAAAGCACGATCATTATTATGGCTCCCCCACACAAAGTGTGGTAGTCTGTAGGTCTGTGTCACAAACGATGTCCGATCAATAACTAGAGAATGGTTGGACCTAGGGTCCTCAAACTTCGAAGGATGGTTGGTCATGACAAGTAGATGACTCCTATTGATTTTGGGGTCACTAGGTCAAAGGTCAAGGCTGTAGGTCTGTCTGTGTCACAAACGATGTCCGATCAATAACTAGAGAATGGTTGGACCTAGGGTCCTCAAACTTGGAAGGATGGTTGGTCATGACAAGTAGATGACCCCTATTGATTTTGGGGTCACTAGGTCAAAGGTCAAGGTCGCGGTGACATTGACTATCAAAACGATGTCCGATCAATAACTAGAGAACGGTTGGACCTCGGGTCCTCAAACTTGGAACGATGGTTAGTCATGACAAGTAGATGACCCGTATTGATTTTGGGGTCACTAGGTCAAAGGTCAAGGTTGCGACTATCAAAACGATGTCCGATCAATAACTAGAGAATGTTTGGACCTAGAGTCCTTGAACTTGGAAGGAGGGTTGGTCATGACCAGCAGATGACCCCTATTGATTTTTTAGCTCAACTGATAAGAGATCAGCGTAGCTTATGCCGTGGTGCGTCGTCCGTCTGTCCGTCCGTCTGTAAACTTTTATTTGTAGCGACTACTTATCTGAAACTACTGGATGGATATTCATGAAACTTTACAGAAATGTTGCCCATATAGTCTAGTTGATCCTAGCAAAAATTCATGTTGATGTGAAATCCAAGATGGCCGCCAAAGCTAAAAATAGAGTTTTAAAATACAAGTTTGTAGCGACTACTTCTTGAAAACTCTTCAGTGATATTGATATGGGACTTTTTGAAAATGATCAGCATGACATGATGGTTATCAGAGTCAAACATAATTTTGATTCAACGTTAAACATGGCTGCCAGTGGCCATCTTTGTTTTCATAGAGTTATATAATGAAAACTTGTAGCGACTACTCCTCTGAAACAGCTTGACGGATTTTCATGAAACTTCACAGGAATGTTGCTCTTGATGTCTAGTTGATCCTAGAAAAAATTCAGGCTTGCCGGAAATTCAAGATGGCCACCACAGCTAAAAATAGATTTAAAATAAATAAGTTTGTAGCGACTACTTCTTGAAAACTACAAGTGATATTGATATGGGGGGCAGTCCTCAGTTTCGCATGAATGTCCATGGTGTAAATCAGAAAGAAATCAACTAAGCATCCTTTAGGTCCATGGATGGTCTTTATAATAATTATGAAGCACATGTTTGATGTTTTTTTCAGTTTTGATTACTTCTAAGTTTATTTTGGTGTATTGGAATATGCATTCTTTGGTTTTTTTGGAGGCTATAAATAGAAAAATGTGAACCAATCAAAAACTTCCTAAAAGTAGTTAAAATGGCTGATTTTCACTGACGGGGAGATCAGCATGGAATAACTTTTTAAAATGCCGGACTAGGTATGTAAAAATTTAGCATTTCCTGATATGCAAGAGCATTATGAGTGCAGACATGACCCTGATATGTGTAGGATTTTTTTTTATTTTTATTTATTGACATTTGAAATATTGCTAAAATTGCATTTTTAGCATGTTTTAAGGGGTGGGGTAATCTTAAAGAAATGGGACTAAAGTTGTACAGAAAATGCTTTTTGATACTTTTATTTGGTATGGAAACATGGGTAATTTTATTGTCTTCTAAGAAATGTATGACACAATGATGATGTGATTTATTTTTGCTCAAGGATTCAGGCTAAGAGCTTGTCATGGGTTTGATGATTGAGAAATGTACATTAAACTGTGGAGTGCCCCCTATGGGACTTTTTCTAAAATTATCAGCATGACATGATGTTAGTCCTTGTCAAAAATCGTTTTGATTCGATGTTAAACCTGGCTGTCAGCGGCCATCTTTGTTTACATAGAGTTATATAATGAAAACTTGTAGCGACTATTCCTCTGAAACTACTTGACAGATTTTCATGAAACTTCACAGGAATGTTGCTCTTGATGTCTAATTGATCCTAGCAAAATTTCAGGTCAGCCAGAAATTCAAGATGGCCGCTACGGCTAAAACTAAATTTTCAAAAAACATGTCTGTAGCGACTACTTCCTGAAATCAGAATCAATCAGTAGAGCTTCAAGGTCATTGACCTCTTCTTTTTGTTTATTTTTTATTTATTTTTTTCTTTAATTTTTTTTTTTACAATTTTTGCATAAAAAGTTTTGGGGTCGGCCCCTTCAAAAAATAGGGTCGGTCGGGTTACCTGAACCACACATTTTTGTTTATGTGGCCTTATGATACAGATGGTAGATACAGTCACAGGGATATTGAGGGTCGGTCTGGTTACCTGAACCACACATATTTTTTTATGTGGCCTTACTGATACAGATTGTAGATACAGTCACAGGGATATTGAATATCAAAACCATCTCAGATCAATAGAGAATGGTTGGACCTAGAGTCGTCAATTATGCCTGTTTGGGCGAATGGGGGAGCCATACGTTTTTGTCCCATGGACAATAACAGTTTCTAGATTGTAATTGTTTTTACAGTCGGTACCAGAAATCATGCATCATTATTGGTAATTGTGTTTACAGTGGGTACCAGAAATCACGCATCATTGTCAGAAGACACCGTTTCTACTTGTTGGGACACAGATAGATTTGCGGGACGATGCGTCCACAATTGAAAAGTTAGCCAAGAACAAGCAAAGACCTGTATCCTCCGAACAAGGAGAAAAACTAGCGAAGGAACTTAAAGCTGTCAAATATGTAGAATGTTCTGCTCTGACACAGGTGAGAGAAGAAACTGCTCAGGTCTCAGGCACTTTGCTTGTATAGAATGTATACCCTGCTTTGCACTGTTAACGGTCAAACACATCTTATTGGATTGTGTAGACTTTGATCCTATGCGTCAAAGGTACTACAGTGTTAATACTATGACCGAGTTATTTAATACTATAGATTTTAGTCTTGTTTTAGATTTCCTGAAGGAAATCAGACTCTATAAATCATTATAATATGTTCTTGTATACATTTACTTCATTATATACCTAGGAATCTTTGTGTGAGGAAGCTATCCAGCTGGCTTGCGTAACGTCGGTGGTTCTACCCAGGTGCCCGCCCGTGCACGAAAATTGCCCGGAGGGGCACCTGGGGTCTTCCTCCACCAGTGGAAGCTGGAAAGTCGCCATATGACCTTAGCTGTTGGTGCGACTATAAAATCCAATTCAATTCAATTCATTATATACCCATTTTCGGGCATTTGTTGATTTACATTTGTTGATTTATATATATAGTTTATATTACTACCATATCATCCCGTATTTGTAAATAGTTTTATCTTTACATTAATTTTTTAATTAATCCTTCATTTCTTCATCTTTCATCAGTTTTTGCGCACAGTATGACCTATTTGTGTGTGGACGTGCCGTAAAACACCATGCATTCATTGTATCCATTCTGTTGTGATGTTCGAGCCATATATGTCGTATAAAGGCTTATCCATTGAGAATGTAAAAACCAAATGAAATAATTGTGGTTTTCCGTCCCGTTAGCACAAGGTTATATTGGAACAACAACCTCAGAATACCAAAACATTATTTTGAGATATTTTAAGCCACTTCAAAGCGAGTGGAAGGATACATACATGTAGGTAACAGAGAACCGTTCCTACTCCTGCTGTTGAATAGATTCCGGTGGTTCATAAACATGCCCAGGATCACCAAGTCTATATCCCCATTTAAAAGACATTGCTGATGGTACCTGGTTATGGACACACTGAAATGATCCAGAGTGCTGGCGATGCTCTATCTTCAGTTGCCCGATACACAGTCCACCACCCTATCCCCAAAGCCACACCGGCTGTTAATGAATTCATGAAGAGTCGATTGATATGACATTTTCAGCAAGGCAGCATCTTGTCCAGACTCGGGACGCTTTTTGTTCCTTCCCTTAAAATGTCCAAGCAAGCATGGTAGTGAAGTATAGGTTCAATGTATTGTTAAACTATAATATTCAGAAGTAATGGATCAATTCATACCTTACTTTTTTAAAAAAAAGTGTGGACATTATTTGAAAACTTTAGAAGGGCTGAAAAGTAAAGTTGGCCAACTTTTCTTTTTTACCTAATTTGGTCTAATTTTTCTTATGCTATAAACAAAAAAAAAAGTCTTTATTTCAGGCTAGCCATTGAAAGAATATTGTTTTGTATGTGCTTTTCATATCCTGTTTAACAGAAAGGTCTGAAGAACGTGTTTGATGAAGCTATACTGGCAGCCTTAGACCCACCAGAACCTCCGAAGAAAAAGCTATGCATCATGTTATAACCATGGTAATTCCCATGGCAACTGGCAGTGTTTGTATCCATGGTTATTTCCATGAAAACCTGCAAATATTTTATCTGTTAATCTTTGATGGTGCTGGTTCTAATCTTTGATAATATTTAGCTGGAGTGGACACATAGTAAGAAACTAAAAAATATTCAAGAAAATGGATGTTTTAGACTAAACTTTTATAAGAATTTGATAAAATAGTTTTCAAGATGGCTGCCATTGAACAATTTTGTTACCAGAGTTGTTTAGGAAAGTCTTGTGATCACTTCTTCGTTCTTCCTGAAAGTACACAAAACATTTCATTATGATGTTAGTTGGTCCTAGCTATTGGACTTAATTGTGAAATGCAAATATGGCAATACGACAATACTATTTATATAATTATACCCTCGCTTTCACAAAGTGAAGTAGGGGCTATATAGGAATGGCATTGTCCCCGTCGCGTCCAGTCCGCTCACATTTTGTGCCGTTGCATAACACATTTTTAACACTTTCATATCTCGAACACTTTTGAATGGATTGTTCCCAAACTTCATATACTCGTCACAACTGATGATCTTATGACTCCTGTCACAAATTTTTGTCCAGCCATTTAACACATTTTTTCAAAAACCTTATGAGGTGATCAGATCAGTCCTGTTTTACAGTAGAGCACTGTAAGGTGTTTATTCTGACAATGATCATGTCACCTACCAGAGTTGTATAGCAATAATCAGATTCTTTGTCAAAACCAGACACACTTTAGGCAACAAGCCTTCTATCCGAGTGATTGACCAATCACATTCATCAGTTTCAAGTAGAATGTAGAAGCAAACAATCTGACATTTAGGTGATGTGTAATAGTTTTAGTATATTTAAACCCAAATTAAACAAATTGTAATGTCTATGTGATCTAGGTAAACAAAGTCAACAAAAATGTATAGATCTTTTATCCCATCTTTTCAGTGAATTGAAATTGTATTCACCAAAAATTATTTGTGTAGGTTTTCTTTAAACGCTAGCAATGACAAAAAAAATTCAGATGCATGTTTTCCTGAAATTACCTTAACTAAGAAAAAAAATGTGTAAACTATTAATAATTTAGATTTTATATCATGTTATTTCCATTTAATGATTGAAGGCCTCTGACAGTTGTAAAGTATAAGGATTATTGCTTTCAAATTCATTTTGGATAAAGATGAAGTAAGACGTATGTGATACTTTACAGATTGCATTGTTTTACAGACAAACCTTCATCTTGGAAATTACCCACTGCACATACCCAAACCTCATTTTTAACTAGAGTGTAATATTTTCGACTGATAAGTACCGCCACTTGAGTAATTAAACTTTGATACGCGTCTTTTGCCACATGTTTATATTTTTTTCTTAGTCTAAAACATCCATTTTCTTGATTTATGGGTTAAAGAACAAAAATTCTAAAATATTTAACAATTTTTATGCTATTATGTTTCTTATTATAATTCGAAATGTCACCTATAATTGTTATGTGGAAATACATGTACTTTGAATTGATTTCTGATCTTGTGCTTTTGCACTGTGAGCGAATCGTGAAATTGTGACAACTTTACACTCAGTGCTACTCACATGTGAAATTGTGACAACTGTACACTTAGTGCTACGCTATCACATCTGTACACTCGGTGCTACTCTGTGACAACCGTACACTCAATGCTTCTCTGTGACATCTGTACACTCAGTGCTATTTTGTGACAACTGTACACTCAGTGCTACTCTGTGACAACTGTACACTCAGTGCTACTCTGTGACAACTATACACTCGGTTCTACTCTGTGACAACCGTACACTCAGTGCTACTCTGTGACAACTACACTCGGTTCTACTCTTTGACAACTGTACACTCAGTGCTACTCTGTGACAACTGTACACTCAGTGCTACTCTGACAAATGTACACTCGGTGCTACTCTGTGACAACTGTACACTCAGTGCTACTCTGTGACAACTGTACACTCAGTACTACTCTGTGACAACTGTACACTCAGTGCTACTCTGTGACAACTGTACACTCGGTGCTACTCTGTGACAACTGTACAATCAGTGCTACTCTGTGACAACTGTACACTCAGTACTACTCTGTGACAACTGTACACTCGGTGCTACTCCGTGACAACTGTACACTCAGTGCTACTCTGTGACAACTACACTCGGTTCTACTCTTTGACAACTGTACACTCAGTGCTACTCTGTGACAACTGTACACTCAGTGCTACTCTGACAAATGTACACTCGGTGCTACTCTGTGACAACTGTACACTCAGTGCTACTCTGTGACAACTGTACACTCAGTACTACTCTGTGACAACTGTACACTCAGTGCTACTCGTGACAACTGTACACTCGGTGCTACTCTGTGACAACTGTACACTCGGTGCTACTCTGTGACAACTGTACACTCGGTGCTACTCTGTGACAACTGTACACTCAGTGCTACTCTGTGACAACTGTACACTCAGTACTACTATGTGACAACTGTACACTCAGTGCTACTCTGTGACAACTGTGCACTCAGTGCTACTCTGTGACAACTGTACACTCAGTACTACTCTGTGACAACTGTACACTCAGTGCTACTCTGTGACAACTGTACACTCAGTACTACTCTGTGACAACTGTACACTCAGTGCTACTCTGTGACAACTGTACACTCAGTGCTACTCTGTGACAACTGTACACTCAGTGCTACTCTGTGACAACTGTACACTCATTGTTACTCTTGTACTAATCTGTTCTATTTCTTACAGCCTTGTTAAGTGCATGTGTCCTTGGCATGATACGTTCTTGTGTACAGCAGGACGGGAGGCTACTCTGGTGTTAAATCAGCTTGTTACTTCTTCATATTTCTATAATATGTGTTTTATAAATGAATACTAATTATCTCTTTCCTTGCAGAAATAAACAAGTTTACACATATATGTTGATTGAATGATTGAATGTTGTTTAACGGCTCATCAACACAGTATAGGTTATTTAGAGCCGCCCCAGAGAGAGGGGAAGGATACATAGGAATCCCGGAACCTGCCCTACTCTTATTATCGAATAGATTCCTATGGTTCTTTAACGTGCTCGGAGGATAGACCGATACACGGGACCGCCCGGTTTGTGTCCCCATCCGATGGAAATATATGTTGAAACTTGCCTATTAAAAAAGAATTAAGGCACCATTCATGAACTAGTAGTTGAAATTATTGTTCAGTTTTTAGGGATGTTTTTAATGATTGATTGATTTTTTAAGCATAAATAAAAAGTGTTATGATCAGTGGCAGGGAAAGCAACAAAGTAATGGTTTTATACACTTAAAGCTACACAATTCAAGTTAAAATTGCATGCCTCTTTGTGGGCATGCAGTGCATGTAGAAAAACGGTATTTAATGTTTATGCCCATGACTTGAATAATGAAACTCCTGGTTTGAAACACGCCGATAATAACACACATATCTACATACTTTTATTATTGTTGTACATGTTCCCTTTCCGATCTGACTTCATTCACAAAAAGCATCCTCTTCGGGAAGCATCCATCGGATCTGCTGATCTTCTTATTTATGAAACGGTGTCAAAAGCTAGATATTGAAAAAACGTTCTGTCAAGTTTTTATTTCACGCAGACGATTTTCTGGCTAAAATACATACCGACTTTTTGATGGTGAAAAAAACAACTAAAGTTACTTTTATCGGTGAACAGCTCATAGTCATGAGTTTGTCTCCTTAAGGAATGGGTCGTGTAGCTTTAATTAAAAAATGATTTGTTTTGTTTGTATGGTGTTAAAAATGAGAATTATCTTGATTACACAAATAACTATAAAGAAGAACCCTCCCAACATAAGTTTAACTGCAAGTCTCAGACCAAACATGCATTTTAATTGGCCTTGTGATGTTTATAAATCTTTGGCATTCTCACTTGTCAGAGTTCTACAACTTTGTGTTAATTGTCTGGCACTACTTGGAGCTGATTGGAGAATGAGGTGGGAGAGGTTGGGCAATCGGATACATCCACTTCAACAATTGATATTATGTGCATTGTAGATTTTAGCTTGATATATATTAAACTTAATATGCCATTGTGTATACATACTAATCATTCTTTCTTTCTTATTACTGATGTAAAATGTTGATATTTTCTATTTAGTGGGAGCGGTATCTATATCTTATTTTAAAAGGAATTTTTGAGCATTAGGTTAAGTGCTTCTGCTAAAATATCTACCCATCAAGGTATTGCCAGGTTTAATCAAATGTTCAATCTCTGAGAAGTGAGAATGGTATTTGGCTATTTTTAGATCACCTGAGCCGAAGGCTCAAGGTGATCTATTGGGATCACTCTTCGTCCGTCGTCCGTCGTTAACTTTTCTTCAAACAACTTCTCCTCAGAAACCGCTTGGCTAATTTTGACCAAACTTCACATGGATGATCCTTAGATGAATGCATTTTAGATTTGTTAAAATTAGGTCAGCGCGACATCCAAGATGGCCGCCATTACCATGTATGGTCGAAACCTTAAAAAATCTTCTTCTCCAGAACCGCTGGACAGATTTCAACAGTTTTTCTTTTAAAATGATCGCCAACACCTCGCCTATCAAGTTTTTTCAAATGAAGTCCCCGGGGTAAAACATGACTGTGCCCTAGGCGTCCAAAGTTTGTATATTGAGATTTTGCATGTTTTTCATATAGACATATAGGAAAAAACTTTAAAAAATCTTCTTCTCTGAAACCACAAGGCACAGAGCTCTCATGTACTACATGTAGCATCTGCTTATGGTCCTCTACTAAGTTTGTTCAAATGGTGACCCTGGGGTCAAATTTGTCCCCACCCCGGAGGTCTAAGTTTTACAAAGACTTATATAGGAAAAAAAATTAAAAAGTTTTCTCTGAAACTACAAGAGCCAGATGTTTGATATTATGCATTTACTATAAGCTTATGGTCCTTTAACAAGTTTGTTCAAATGGTGACCCTCGGGTCACATTTGATCCCGCCCCAAGGGTCACATGTTTTTACATAGACATGTATAGGGAAAAACTTAAAAAAATATCTTCTCCGAATCTGCAAGAGCCAGAGGTTTAGTATTTTGCATTTGCTATAAGCTTATGATCCTTTACCAAGTTTGTTCAAATGGTGACCCTGGGGTCAAATTTGTCCCCACCCCGGAGGTCTTAGTTTTACATAGACTTATATAGGATTTTTTTTTAAAAAGTCTTCTTCTCTGAAACTACAAGAGCCAGAGGTTTGATATTATGCATTTACTATAAGCTTATGGTCCTTTAACAAGTTTGTTCAAATGGTGACCTCGGGTCACATTTGACCCCGCCCCAAGGGTCACATGTTTTACATAGACATGTATAGGGAAAAACTTTAAAAATCTTCTTCTCCGAAACTGCAAGAGCCAGAGGTTTAGTATTTTGCATTTGCTATAAGCTTATGATCCTTTACCAAGTTTGTTCAAATGGTGACCCTGGTGTCAAATTTGGCCCCACCCCAGGGGTCACATGTTTTACATAGACTTGTATAGGGAAAAACTTAAACTGCTTGAGCCAGATATTCAATATTTTGCCTTTGCTATAAGCTTATGATCCTCTACCAAGTTTATTCAAATGGTGACTGGTGTCAAATTTGGCCCCGCCCAGGGGGTCACAGTTTTACATAGACTTATATAGGAAACAAATTAAAAAATCTTCTCTGAAACTACAAGAGCCAGAGGTTTAATATTTTGCATTTACTATAAGATTATGGTCCTTTACCAAGTTTGTTCTAATGGTGACCCTGGGGTTACATTTGGCCCCGCCCCAGGGGTCACATGTTTAACATAGACTTGTATAGGGAAAAACTTAAAATATCTTCTTCTCTGAAACTGCTAGAGCCTGATGTTCAATATTTTGCCTTTGCTATAAGCTTATGATCCTCTACCAAGTTTATTCAAATGGTGACCCTGGTATCAAATTTGGGCCCGCCCCGGGGGTCACAGTTTTCGTTTTGGCCAATACATAACTCCGGTTATATATGCACCCCCAAAAAACTGTAGAAGGAACCAATACAGCCACTAAGCGTCTGGTATAAAGTTTCAACCTCGTCTGTTAAATAGCCCAGGTTGTCCCCAATTGGTTCTTACCTGCAGCTTTTGGTTATAGTAATACAGTGGATCTTGGCTGACACACATCATTGCAGTCTGGTTCTGGGGCCGACCGGGTACCGCCTCCTGCGGGGCCTACCTGCTGCCTCTAGCCAGGACATGCCGGGTACCGCTCATGCTGGGCCTACCTGCTACCGGGTACTGCTCAATGGGCCTACCTGCAACTGTTCTAACGTTTTCCAGTTACCGCTCATCCTGGGCCTACCTGCAACCGGGTACCGCTCAATGGGCCTTCGTGCAAACGCTGCAACTGTGTTCTAACGATTTCCAGTTACCGCTCATCCTGGACCTACTTGCAACCGGGTACTGCTCAATGGGCCTTCCTGCAAACGCGTTCTAGGACATTACTGGTACCACCTCACTCTCGGGGCGGCCTACCAACACATCAGCCAAGGTCACTGAATTGCAGATAGGACTGTGCAAGTTAGGCCCCTGTAAGCTTTATATATAAGTTTTATATTACATATTTTATTGCAAAATAAAATTGTTACAGTATGAAGGTGTCCTCTTCCTTCCTGGTCCAGTTGGGTCCTTTAAAAGGAAAAAATTAAAAAATCTTCTTCCCTGAAATTGCAAGAGCCAGAGGTTTAATATTTTGCATTTACTATGAGCTTATGGTCCTTTACCAAGTTTATTAAAATGGTGACCCTGGGGTCACATTTGGCTCTGCCCCAGGGGTCAAATGTTTTACATAGACTTGTATAGGGAAAAACTTAAAAAATCTTCTCTGAAACCACAAGGCATACAGTTATTATATATTACATGTAGCCCTGGGGTCACATTTGGCCATGCCCCAGAGGTTACACTCTAGCACCTTCATTTTGTCTTTGATCTTTACCAAACTTTGTCAGTGTCTTTATATCAATGTTGGTAAACAAGAGAGGCCACATTTCTTGGACAATCTTAACCAAACTTGCACAGATTGTATATGATCATAAGATTTCGAAGAAGTTCGATAATGGACCATTACTCAGGTGATCGATATAGGGCCATCTTGGCCCTCTTGTTATCACATAACGTCCCTTGTTGGCAGTGTCGAACACCCATGTAATATTCTGTTGTATGACACACGTGTAATACATCCTGGAACGATTTTGATTGGTTGCGTTAAATCTGTAACACTATGCAGGTTTTATTGATTGAAACTATTTTATTTATTATAAAGTCATCTAGATCTAGGTCATCAACTTAATATTTACCACAGCTTATACTAACTTATGAAAGTTATACAAATCAGTGTGCAATTTTGTTAAAGTCGTCGTAAAACGCCTTTTGTAAAGAGATAAAACAAGAACTCTTTGATACTCAACGTTGTGTGTGACGTGACGTTGCGATGTCACATAACGTTCAGCCTGATTTTATGACGTTTTAGCGCTAAAGTGTGTCTGACGTCGTGGCGGTTTTATGTCCATCTGAATTATTTTTTACTTATTTGATTGCAGTGTTATATGAAAAAAGGATCTTAAACTCGTTCCCATTCCATATAAGATTTATGAAACTCGTTATGAATTATTTTTAATTTTAATTCGCTCGTTAAAATTAAAATAATTCATAACTCGTTTCATAAATCTTATATGAAATGGGAACGAGTTTAAGATCCTATATGTATGTTACTTCCACTGTTTTGCCATGTTCACATGCATGTTTTCCTTACTTAAACACATATTCACTTGGAAGCTATATTTCAGCTTTTTATGACAAAACTTAAGTTTTCAACTTGATCTATGCAATCTTCGAGGAAAATGTCTGCTAAATGTATGCTTAATGTTCTTAGTTCACTTTCTAAGCAGGTCTTTCAAAATGCTTTTAACTGGTTTCAATATCTTCTTATAATCTTAACTTCATCGATTTATAATTTTATGTTTGTAAGTTCTTAAAAACCTATGTTAAATTCATGTCATGCCAGATGCTGTGACCTAGCTCCTGTTTCATATGTTGTAAGTGACCATATGGTTACATAAGTAGTCTGTAACCAGGGTGATTTAGTGAAAATCAAACATCTTCTCAAGTTATTAGCTCACCTGAGCCGAAGGCTCAAAGGTGAGCTATTGGGATCACTCTTCGTCTGTCGTCCGTCGTCCGTCGTTAACTTTTGCTTCAAATAACTTCTCCTCAAAAAGCGCATGACCAATTTTGACCAAACTTCACGTGGATGATCCTTGGGTGAATGCTTTTTAGATTTGTTAAAATTAGGTCAGCGCGACATCCAAGATGGCCGCCATTACCATATATGGTTGAAACCTTAAAAATCTTCTTCTCAAGAACCGCTGGACAGATTTCGACAGTTTTCCTTTTAAAATGATTGCCGACGTCTAGACTATCAAGTTTGTTCTAATGAAGTCCCCGGGGTCAAAAATGGCAATGCCCCAGGGGTCCAAAGTTTGTATATTGAGATTTTGCATGTTTTTCATATAGACATAGGAAAAAACTTTAAAAAATCTTCTTCTCTGAAACCACAAGGCACAGAGGGTCTCATATATTACATGTAGCATCAGCTTATGGTCCTCTACTAAGTTTGTTCAAATGGTGACCCTGGGGTCAAATTTGTCCCCGCCCCGGGGGTCACAGTTTTACATAGACTTATATAGGATTTATTTTTTTTAAATCTTCTTCTCGGAAACTGCAAGAGCCAAAGGTTTGATATTTTGCATTTACTATAAGCGTATGATCATTTACTAAGTTTGTTCAAATGGTGACCCAGGGGGGTCACATTTGGCCCCGCCCCGGGGGTCACAGTTTTACATTGGCTTGTATAGGGAAAAACTGAAAAAAAATCTTCTTCTCAGGAACCAAGTGGCACGGAGCTCTCATGTATTACATGTAGCATCAGCTTATGGTCCTCTACTTAGTTTGTTCAAATGGTGACCCTGGTGTCAAATTTGTCCCCGCCCCGGGGGCCACAGTTTTACATAGACTTGTATAGGAATTCTTTTTTTAAAAATCTTCTTCTCGGAAACTGCAAGAGCCAGAGGTTTGATATTTTGCATTTACTATAAGCTTATGGTCCTTTACAAAGCTTGTTCAAATGGTGACCCTGGGGTCATATTTGGCCCCGCCCCAAGGGTCACATGTTTTACATAGACATGTATAAGGAAAAACTTAAAAAATCTTCTTCTCTGAAACTGCAAGAGCCTGAGGTTTAATATTTTGCATTTGCTATAAGCTTATGGTCCTCTACCAAGTTTGTTCAAATGGTGACCCAGGGGTCACATTTGGCCCCGCCCCGGGAGTCATAGTTTTACATAGGCTTGTATAGGGAAAAACTGAAAAAAATCTTCTTCTCTGGAACCACATGGCACTCAGCTCTCATGTATTACATGTAGTATCAGCTTATGGTTCTCTACTTAGTTTGTTTCAAATGGTGACCCTGGGGTCAAATTTGTCCCCGCCCCGGGGGTCACAGTTTTACATAGATATGTATAGGGAAAAACTTAAAAAATCTTCTCCTCTGAAACTGCAAGAGCCAGAGGTTAAATATTTTGCATTTGCTATAAGCTTATAATCCTCTACCAAGTTTGTTTAAATGGTGACCCTGGTGTCAAACTTGGCCGCGCCCCGGGGGTCACAGTTTTATATAAACTTATATTTATAGGAAAAAAACTATCTTCTCTGAAACTGCAAGAGCCAGAGGTTTAATATTTTGCATTTACGATTAGATTATGGTCCTCTACCAAGTTTGTTCAAATGATGACCCAGTGGTAAAATTTTACCCCACTCCGGGGTCACAGTTTTACATAGACTTATATAGGAAACACATTAAAGTCTTCTTCCGTGGAACTACAAGAGCCAGAGGTTTAATATTTTGCATTTACTATACTCTTATGGTCCTCTACCAAGTTTGTTCAAATGGTGACTCTGGGTTCACATTTGGCCCCGCCCCAGTGGTCACGTTTTACATAGACTTGTATAGGGAAAAACTTAAAAAATCTTTTTCTCTAAAACCACAAAGCACACAGCTCTCATATAATTATTACATGTAGCCCTGGGGTCACATTTGGCTCTGCCCAAGGTGTTGTTCTCTAGCACCTTCATTTTATATTTGATCTTTACCAAACTTTGTCAGTGTCTTAAACTGTCTATATCAATGTTGTTATACACAACAGAGCCCACATTTCTTGAACAACCTTAACCAAACTTGCACAGATTGTATATGACCATAAGATTTCGAAGAAGTTTGATAATGTGCCAGTACTCAGATGATCGCTTTAGGGCCATCTTGGCCCTGGCCCTCTTTTATTGGTTCAAATTAACTCAGGTGAGCGATATAGGGCCATCATGGCCCTCTTGTTTAGACTAGTGAAGGGAATGGGAGCAGTTAATATACACAGAAAATAACAGTTAATACAAATGTCATTGGTACTCATTGAAAAGTTGGGCGATATTGGGAAATGAACCTTGTCTTTAGCCAACGAAAAAATGATTTATAAAAGTAACGTATCATATTGTTTAAAGAAACTAACCCACCAAATAAATGCCAAAATTACACTACAAAATTGTTATATATTAATGTATATTGGCCAATTAAAAGTAAAGTTTCATTCACTGGTTCTTAAAATACTCGCGATTGAATATGCTTGAAAAACAACGGTATACATCAATTGTAAAATGTGGCTGTTGTTGGCAGGATAGCTACTTGAAAGTGAACGTTTTATAAGTGAGACACAAGGAAGACGACCTTTCAGTTTAAAAGTTTAATACAGCTCAGTTGTCATTTAACTTCATAAGCACATTATGATTGGTTCACAACTTTTTCTCAGCATGTTTTTCTGTTTTTTCTACATTACAGAAAGGATTGAAGAATGTATTTGACGAGGCAATTTTAGCAGCCCTCGAGCCGCCAGAACCACAAAAGAAGAGGAAATGTGTGCTATTGTAAAACATCGCCTTAATTAGCAATTATCTGACCCCTAAATGACTTAACCGTTAAAGAATAATAATTTATACTATTGTAAACGATGCCATCATGGTGCGTGAAATTGAGCTTTGAAATGATATCAAAAATATTCTATATGAAGTTTTCATGAACAAATCGCTTCTTTCCTGTCATTGCATGCCAGTGGTGTACGCCATTATTAGACAATTCCACAGCTTTGTTAAATCAAATATAATAAATAGTGCAAACTGATAGTGTTTATGTTACAAACTGATAGTGTTTATGTGATGATAATTAACGGATATTCGTATATTTGAAGATTTCTTACAAATCATGTTAAAGGAATACCGAAGTTTATAAATGTGTGTACAAGTGCTACACAGACAATACTGTTATATAATAGCATTTTATTTTGTGTCAAAAACAGTATTTTAGTATTTAAATCTTTGAAATGTTCAAAAATTGCTTTGGTGTCTTCTGACTTGATATTACTCCCATTGTGTTAACTGTCAACTATTGCTACATGTATGTTTTAATGTAACCACCGTGCATATGATGTGATGCTAGTGAGCGTGACCATCCTCCGTCACGATTCATCAATACACCATGTATAAACCATCTCTATCTAAATGCTCTCGACAGGCTTCCTTATCTTATACTTTAATATATTGTATTATATAACATTTTAATATTAGATAGTTTCTTCTTGCATGTTTCTCTTCTCATTGCCTTTCACTTAGAGATAACCAGATTAAGAATAAAATGCAATCAAAATTACAAGACTACTAATGATCTGATAATTATTTTGGCCATTGTGTTTTATCCTGTTAATATCTGTATTGTATATTTATTGCTTGTGTCTAATTGAAAGTTGCTGCACATGTATTTTCTGTTTATTTTAGTGAAGGGTTGAAAACAACCGACATATAGTTTGTTATATCATAATTTATCTTGAATCAGTTTCGAGATTTATTTTCGCAAGGTAATTTGTGGTATAATGTTTTTGTGTTTTGAGGGTACATGTAGATTATCATTTGTTTGTTTGTTTACATTTGATAATTTATTTTATAATGGATATGTTAGTTAGCAGCCAATCAACAGAGAGTTTCATGTCTTGTCCTTGTAACTTACTGTTATTATCTTAATGTGTCACATGGATGAGAGAGCTTCCGAATTATTGAAGGGTGGAACATGTACATGAATGTGTGTAGAAATGGAGGTGGATAAAACACTACCAAAGGGAGATGATTCTGACAATAATATCAAGTACTTGTCGACCATTTTGTGGTGTCATTTTAAGTTTCAGTTGTGCAGTTCTTATTAAATAATGACATGATTTAATTTGTATTCATGTTTTGGACATGTTGACCTCCCTTGGTGTGTTATAGCCACAGGTTTATTTATACTAGTGAGATATTACTATGATGTATATATGTAGTGATAAAAGTATAATCTCTAGTTGCCTTGATTGCCAGCCAGTTGATTGGTTGCCAGTTGGTTGATTGCCAGCCAGTTGATTGGTTGCCAGTTGGTTGATTGCCAGCCAGTTCGTTGGTTGCCAGTCATTTGGTTGATTGCCAGTCGGTTGGTTGCATGTCACTTGGTTGATTGCCAGTCGCTTGGTTTATTGCCAGTCGGTTGGTTGGTTGGTTGCCAGTCAGTTGGTGTCCTTTGCTTTGAAATATTCGTTTAAAACAGTATATCAGAGATATGTTAAACACGTTGGATTTAATCTAGTATATGGTAAAAGTCAGAAAAATTGCGAAGAATGTTCTTAAAAACTTCTACAAAATTACTTTCCCTTCTAATATGTTTTCCATTTTGAGGTTTTTAAACGGTATCATCATACTGTAGGGTTTGCATCTAGCTTTTTTATTCATGTAGTTTTGTGTAAGCAAAACCAGCCTTTCTGCAGTTACACCGAGTCTTAGTTTAGGCAAGGTTCAATTTAAGGAAGAATTTCTGTCTGCCTCATAATTATGTATATATTTTCATTCTAGGGGGCATCACTTTCCTGTCATTAGAGAGAAAAACTAAATTGTTTGATGTCAAAAATTGAAAAGCATCAAAAGTTTCAGAAACATGTGTGGGCATTACATAGCTTGTTATCTTCTCTACAAAAACACACACTGTGATAGATAATTGCTTTAGATAAAAACAGAAATTATTGACTTTGTATTCATGAAGCAGTTGAAAGTGAAATATAACATTCTTACAACACTAGTATATATTCAAAGTTTGTATGATGGAAAAGCATACATGCTACATATAGAAGGGAGTTTACCAGATGTAACTTCATGTTTTTGAAGTTTTAATTATCCAGTTTGATCAATTTGATACCTTGATGTAACTGAATAAAGGTAGTGTTCATTCTAATCCAGTTACTTGGAATTACCATTCAATTTTGTTTTTCAGGTTATCATTGTATGAACTTATGCATCTCTATTACTATTATATATTCTGTACATTGTCTTTAAACTCAATAAACATTTGTACAAAGAAATGCATAACAGTGGTTTTTGTTTTGCAACCATTCTATAATTATAGGTTATTAGATTAGTATTGGGATATATGCACAAGTTCTTTTGCGTATTAATATTGCGCGACTTTAGGATCTAGTTGATCTTGTTGATCCTAGCAAAAAATCAGGTTGGCCGGAAATTCAAGATGGCCACCAAGGCTAAAAATAGATTTTAAAAATGTGTGGCGACTTCTTCTCAATAACCATAAGTGATATTGATTTGAAACCTTTACCAAAATGACTGTCACGACATGTAGTTGGTCCTAACCAAAGTTCATTTTGATTGGATGTCAAACATAGCTGCCAGCGGCCATCTTTGGTTACACAGAGTTATATAGGAAAAAATACTACTCCTCTGAAACTACTTGACCGATTTTCATGAAACTTCACAGGAATGTTATTCTTCATGTCTAGTTGATCCTAGCAAAAATTCAGGTCGGCGGGAAATTCAAGATGGCCACTAAGACTAAAAAATGCAATTTCGTGACTACTTCTGAAAAACCATAAGAAATAATTGATTTGGAACCTTTACCAAAATGACTGGCACGACATGTAGTTGGTCCTAACCAAAGTTCATTTTGATTGGATGTCAAACATGGCCGCCAGCGGCCATCTTTGGTTATAAAGAGTTATATAGGAAAAACTTGTGGCGACTACTCTGAAACTACAGGACGGATTTTCATGAAACTTTACAGGAATGTTACTCTTGATGTCTAGTTGATCCTAGCAAAAATTCAGGTCGGCCGGAAATTCAAGATGGCCGCTACGGCGAAAAATGTGATTTCGTGGCGACTACTTCTGATCGATAATAAGGGTAGGGCAGGTTCCCGGATTCCTATGTATCCTTCCCCTCTCTCTGGGGCGGCTCTAAATAACCTATACTTGATGAGCCGTTAAACAACATTCAGTTCATTCAATTCAATTTTGAAAAACCATAAGAGATATTGATTTGGAACTTTTACTAAAATGACTGGCACGACATGTAGTTGGTCCTAACCAAAGTTCATTTTGATTGGATGACAAAAAAAAAACGTCATGAAATCGACATTGCTTACATCACGTGACATACTTTCTTCGACATGAACTGAAAAGTGCACCAATCGCGAACGTATACATTACACATCCAATTTGACTTGACTACACGTCAATATGGGCGAATATTGACGTTTCCTGTCACATTGAAAGTAAACGGAGCTTGTAAATGCGTATGCTATAAAGAAAATAATGTATTTCGGACTTTAATTGCCAGGAGTTCAAAGAAACATGATAGTTTTTATTGAGCTCAAGACAATTCCTGACTTGATGTGAAATCCAAGATGGACGTCCAAGCTAAATATAGATTTTAACAAAATGTCTGTACGAAGTGGTTTTGACCTTGGAGCCTCCATACCTGGATTTTGCGCGCGAAACGTCGTCTTGTGGTGAGCACTTGTACCAAGTTATTTGTAAATCCATCCATGAATGACGGAGTTATTAACCGGACACGAAAGTACTTCTTTTTTACCTTTGACCTCTAAGTGTGACCTTGGAGCCACGGACCTGGATTTTGTGCGCGACACATCGTCTTTTTGTGGTGAGCTCTTGTGCCAAGTTATTGGACGGATGTACGGACGGTGCGACTACTATATCCCTTGTATGCCCCCGAGGGGTGGCTACTCAAAAAACAAGAGGTAATTGATGTGGAACCTTTACAAAAATGACTGGCATGACATGTAATTTATCCTCAACAAAGTTCATTTTGATGCGATGTCAAACATGGCCACCAGCAGCCATCTTTGTTTACAAAATGTAATATAGGAACATTTTGTGGCGACTACTCCTGAAAATATTTGATGGATTTTCATGAAACTGAAGAAATGTTGCTCTTGATGTCTAGTTGGTCCTAATTAAAAATCAAAATTTCAAGATGGCCGCCACAGCTAAAAATTAACGAAACTTGCTGGGTAGGTAGCTTTTAGAGAAAGGAAGCTTGGGATTGCATTAAGGGTCACTGACTTAAGATCAAGGTCGCTGTTACTAATAGAAAAAAGGCGTCCACTTAATAACTTCCGTTAGGAGTGAGATATTGTGACGAAACTTACACTAATTGTTTATGTTTGAGTTATGCCGTCCCTGCACGTGAAATGATTCAGTGCGTTATGCGGTCCCTGCACGTGAAATGATTCAGTTGCGCCTATGCTGTAGGTAGCTTACATGGAAAGGAAGCGTGTGATTGAATTTGGGGTCACTGGTGCCAAGCTATATATCAAGGTCGCTGTTAATAAAATAGTAAAAAAAAATCCTCTCAATAACTTTTATTAGGAGTGAGGTATTGCGACGGAACTTGATCTGTAGGTATCATGTATGTAAAGGAAGTTTGAGCCACTGGGGTCAAGGTCGCTGTTACTAAAAAACAAAGCTGTTTTCCGCGGAATAACTTTTGTTAGGATTGAGATATTGCGACGAAACTTGCTGGATCGGTAGCTTATATGGAAAGGAGGCTTCGGATTGCATATGGGGTCAAAGTCAAGGTTACTGTTACTAAAAGTAGAGAAACATGGTTTCCGTTCAATAACTTTATTTAGGAAATCGGTATTGCGACCAAAGCTCAGCGTGTTGATAGCTTACAGAAAAAAGGTCAACAAACTACGAAAATAAATTAAATCTTCTAAATACCAAAAACCAGGATAAAAATGTGTTAAAGACACTGCTTACAGCAAGTTTTAAGGAATTCAAATATTGCTTAAAGGCAATGTTTTCAGATATCGCATTCCACTGAATTATAGAAATGGGGAAAAATGAATATTTGTAATAGTTTGCTCCAGTATGTATTTGTTTAAATGTCATTGAGTGGCAATATCTAGAGATGCGGTTGTTATTTTTGTATATAGTCTGGCATCGGAACAGCTATTAGGCCCTGAATTATTTTATAAAAAAGACGCTCATGTTCCACTTTATAGACCATGTTGAGGTCAGTCTGTAGGGTAGTATTGTCAGTTTGTTGGTCGTCTATTGTCAGGTATAGAGCTGTGTCATCCGCGAACAGCCTTACTTGCGAGGTAATGTTTTCGGGCAAGTCATTTATGTATACCAGAAACAGAATCGGACGAGGTCACGTCCTTGTGGTACACCAGATGTGACTGGGATCATGTCGGAGCTCTCCCCTTCTAGCACCACTGTCTGTGTACGACCGCTCAGAAACGCTCGTATCCAGGACAGAGTCTGACCCCTTATGCCATAGTTGTGAAGCTTTAGCAGCAACTTCTCTGGGAAGAAATCGAAGCCTGAAAACTACCGACCAATCAGTCTTACACGGATATCGTGTAGAATTACTGGAAAACAATTGTCAGAGTAGAATTGATCACCTCATCAGGAACTTTCGGCTATACATACATACATATGTATACCAACATTGTTTCAGACGGTGCTGATCCTGTGCGACTCAGTTATTGGAGTGTTTTGATGACTGACCAGAAGCAATGGATAAAGTTGAAGAAGTTGATGTCATTCATCTCGACTTTAAAGTGACTTTTGATACAGTCCCCCATAACAGTTTACTTATTACTTATTGAGTAAAGTGAAATCCATGGGTACATCAGGCAAACTATACTGAACCAAACAGCTAACGCACCAGCAGACAATACCGTTAATATCTCAATAATAACAATCAATAAATCAAAACAAATTACATTGTGAAGGAGACAAATATCTTTTCAATTGTTCAGTATATATAAATTGTTCAGTATAGGTTCAGTATATATGAGTGGATTGAAGACAAAGGGTAGTGATAAATGGGCAGGTCTCTGATCTCAGGGATGTCACAAATGGAGTTCCTCAGGGCAGTGTTATGGGACCTTATATATATATAAGTAAATTTATAAATGACATCGCAGCTGTCTGTACCATGAGTGGAGCGTCCGGTACAGAATTAGATTTTGTCTCGCCTTTTCGAAGGAAAAGAAACATAGGTGTTACTTGTCGAAAAGAAACATAGGTGTTACTTTTGCGGCTGCGGCGGCATCAACATTCAAGGTGTGCGTTTAGGTCATTTTCTCACAAACGGATGCACTAGACCTTTCAAACTTTGCTTATGTATCTTGGGTGGTACATCGCAACGTGACAAAGCAATATGGAAGTGACCTTCACCCTCCAAGCAAAGGGTAGATAACTTAATGATTTTTACCTTCAACTTTTGCGTTTAGGACAATTTTTCACAAACTATATGCACTAGACCTTTCAAACTTTGCTTATAGTTGTATCGTGGGTGGTACATCGCAACGTGACAAAGCAAATGTGGATGTGACATTGACCCTCCAAGCAAATGGCAGCTAACCTTATAATTTGTACCTTCATTTTTTACGTTTAGGTCACTTTTTCACAAACTGTATGCACTAGACCTTTCAAACTTTGCTTATAATTTATAATTTGCGTAAGTTTGTAGGGGGTATACTAGATTCGGCGTGTCCGTCCGTCTATCATTACAACATCGACATGACCATACTAACATCTAAAGGTCAAGGCCATACTGAAAGTTATTATATGGGTTAAATACTCCTTTTTTTTCTTCACGAAAACTTAGTCAGGCCAGTCAGACACACATGTTCGGCGGAACACTCGTCTAGTTGTTTTTTATTTATAGCATGGAATTTTGTTTTTAAACAAATGCACTTAAATATTATATCAACAAACTGTAAACTCCATTGTTTTTAGTTGTTAAAATGTTTACAAATTTTCATTTAAAAACATTTATCTTTTATTTTTAAGTCCCCGTTAGGCGAGACATGTGAAACCGCAGATTTCTTGTCTGTACTATGAATGGAGCATAGTCGTCTGTACCTGAATGTAGTATCCGATACAGAATTGTTTTGTTTTTTGTCCTTTTTTGCATACCGGACAAGAATATCCGTCGTTTTATCGGGGATAGATATTTCCATCTCACCGTAGGGTAGAGATAAAATTCAAGCGCGCACCAACCTCCGGTATGCAGCTAAACACGTAAAACGATAGTAGCTGGCGGCGTCAACGCATGTAGCATGTCTCTGATATGCAAGAAAAAGAATATAGACGTGGGTATTCGGTTCAGCCCTCGGTTAATTGTTTCAATCAAAGAGCCTCGGTTCCGATAAAAAACACTTCGGGTACCTCGGGTAGGAGTTCCCTATCTTCACCGGATACCCATGAAAGATTCTTATAATCTTTATGGGTAAAGAAAAAATCACGCGGGCACCAACATCCGGTATGCAGGAAAACATGCAAAACGTTAGCAGCTTGCGGCGCCAACGCACAACACGTCTCTGATATGTAAGAAAAAGAATCTATCATGGATATTCGGTTCAGATATGGAATTCCAACCCTCGCTGCGCTCTTTCCCTTAGGGTTTCTTAATTGTTAAAATTTCACTTCTTAGCCTCTAACTGACTTAGTGTTTGCCCTACTTTTTCCCCGCGCTTCTACGAAACCACGCCTCTTAACACGTTCGCGCTTCTACTAAATGTTAGTGTTTGCCCTACTTTTTCCTCCAATCAGACGGTGAGGAATTTTAAAAAAAATGGCGAACTAATTCATGTAAATTTCTAACGATCACCAATTTTAACCATTTAATCATTAAGTAATCGCTTACTAAATGGCACGCGCTTGTTTGGACACAATGATGCGGATTTAGTAGAAGCGCGAACGTGTTAAGAGGCGTGGTTTCGTAGAAGCGCTGGAAAAAAGTAGAGCAAACACTAAGTCAGTTAGAGGCTAAGAAGTGAAATTTTAACAATTAAGAAACCCCGGTCAGTCGCTGCGCTCCTTCCCTTAGGGTTTCTTAATTGTTAAAATTTCACTTCATAACCTCTAACTAATACATAGTGGGGCGAGGCATTGTGATTTCGGGATTTAAACATGAGATCACAATTCTGACAGTGTCATTTAAAAACGATAACGTCCCCAATATACTCTCTCTCTCTCGGTCTTACTTAATAAGTTTGGCAGGCAGACCGGAGCTATCAAGGTTGTTGTTGGCGGGGACTCGCTCCCGAGACTCCTTAAAATACACCGCACATTTACTGCCTTTGAGGTTGAGGAGTTTGTGTCCCCTCCGATCCGTTGCTTTAAATGCCAGGGATTTGGGCACAAATATGACAAATGTGCAAGTACTGTAGCCTGCGCCAAATGTGCCCAGTCCCACCATACTAGGGATTGTACCACCCGGGGTAATATGTGTTTTAACTGTGGTGGGGAACACTCGACACGATTCAGGGGCTGCTCCATATCTATCTCAGCCATTGAGATCTCAAAGATAGCCAAGAGGAACAGAACCTCTTGGACTACAGCCATTGAAATATATGGCAAATCAAAGGCCAATAAAAGCCAAGGGCGGACTATTATCCAGCCCCCAATTAAGGCCGCAGCCTCTGGCCGTGCTGAGTGGTCCCCACGGCAGATGACACGGGATCGCCCACTAAAAACAAAACAGGATGATCCTGAGATCATATCTTTATGGTCCCAAAACTCACAGACCCCGAGTTGGGACATGGACACCCCCGCCCCTCCCTCCCCACATAAAGATATTCCTGCTTCTTTTTTATCACCACCCACGGTAAAGCCTATTATATTAATAAGCGAGGGGGCCCTACTTAAAACACCCCCCACCCCACCAATCTCCAACGATCCGAAGTCGCCGGTTAAATCCTGACTTACATATGCCGATATGGTTGTTAAAACTGTTGATATTAAGAGACACATTCCCACTAGCTCTCTTAAAACTAACCTGGTCCCTGTGTTAAACGGGAATACGTCTACTGTGGATCAACGCCCCTCCCATAAAATAGACATTACACAGTCTTCATACCAAGACAATAGATTCTATAGGAAACAAGGGGGACAGATCCTAAGACTAAATAAGCAAGTGCTCCCACCCTCTATTTTAATCCCACAGACCCCCGTGATACCCTTTAGTACTTCCCCTGTTACATCCCCTATTTTAATTATAGACGAAACAATAACCGAACAATCTATCTCCCCTAATAGCCAAGCACGGAATCAAATCGAAATCCCACCAAGGTCTCAAAAACAAAAGTTCATTACTCCATCTAACACCCCGGAGCGAAAAATTAAACAATCTACACCAAACTCTTCTGATTATTCATTGGGCACTTCAAAAACTATTAACGACTGCAGCATGTTCAATGTAACCCAAAATACATCCCTTTTAACTATAGATAACTCTTTCAGCTTCTCATCAACAACGGCAAAAACCTTAGAACAGATTTCAATACTAGATCTGGTGGGGATCGATGAAACTCCGACTATTAGTACCCCGATTAAAAACACACCTACATTTTACGATAACTCGTCTCAAACCACCCCAGTAAAAGTCCAAGTACTAAACAATTCTATTCCTATAATTACCAACATTGAAATACTTACAAAATTAACGATTATATTGATAAACGAAAAATCTAGACCTACTGGCCCGTTGTTAATCAATCACATACATAGGGAGATCCTTAAGGGCATAGTGGGTCCTAGGTGTATTGACCAACCTCCCTCCCACACCCATAATACATTGGACACCCCACCTCCTCCTGGCCCCATACTTCCTCCAGAAAATCTGCTATTGAATAAGCATAAGCAATACAATTTTACTAGCAAAAATAATAGCAAGATAAACATAAAGAAAACACCGAGGAAAACTCAAGGAACCCTTAAAGGAACTAAAACTCCACGTAAACCAACTTCTTCCTCGGTGTCAACTAAACGACAAAATTCAAAACTTAAAAAGTGTATAAATAATTTCTTTTCGAAGTGAATAAATCTGTGAATATTATATCTTTTAATGCCGGAGGCTTAACGCATGTAAAGCACTCTGAGATCAACGTATTCCTGGACCTTAATCCTGAAGTTGATATTCTTTGTATTCAGGAAACCAAATTTAATAAAAAGACATTCAAATCTATTCCCGGTTTTAAGCATGAATTTAAATTTTATGATAATAATAGAGCTAGTGATACCAATACGTGTGGAGGGTTGGCCGTCTACTTTAAAAAATTATATTAATTTAATATGAAAAGATTGAAATTTTAGATCCGAAAGATACAGATGGTTTTACAGCCATTGAAGTACAATTATTTAAAATCTACTTTCAAGATTTTACTTTTATTCTGTCAAATTTATACGCACGTAATTGTGATTACCAATCTCTTAAAACAATATACGATGTTATTCTACCTTTAAAGGTAAAGAATATTCTTCTTTCAGGCGATTTTAACGCCCATCACTTTGCATGGGGCTCGGAAAAAAATACAAAACAAGGAAAAGCAATAGTCAAATGGTTGGACGAGTTCGATCTAGTCCTCCTGAATGACGGCTCCCCCACACGTCTTGATACACACAATGGTAACCTTACTTGTATTGATCTCTCAGTTACTTCTAGATCTTTAGCACAAAAAACACACTGGACAGTATTACCGGATAACTGGGGTTCTGACCATTTTCCTATACATATGTCAATACAACTAAGTTCTTCTAAAATTAATCAAGAAAGTTACAATCAAAACAAGTTCAATTTCAATAAGGCAGACTGGGATCTTTTTAATATATTATGTAAAGATATTAATCTAGATAATATACAATCTGATAATATCAACAATTTTAATAACAAGTTAACCGATAGTCTTCTTAATATTATGCATGAAAGTATTCCAACATATAATAACAACCCCAAAAAGAAAAATGTCCCATGGTGGAATCCAGAATGCAAAGCAGCAGTTAAAAATAGAAAATATCTTCTGAATAAACTTAAAAAAGACGCCTCTGAAATAAATCTATTAAATTATAAAAAGGCGGAACAGGAAGCTAAAACAGTTATAACCCAAGCAAAAAATAACTGGGAAACATTCATTAATACTTGTTCCTTAAAACAAAACAATTCAAAAACATTTTGGGATAAAATTAATAAAATACGTGGCAACTCTTTTTCCAGCATTCCCCTTCTTAAAACAAAATTCAGTAATGCCACAACTAACAAAGACAAAGTTAATTTACTAGCTAAACACTTTGCCAAAGTTTCAAGCAAAGAAAATCTTTCAGAGGCAACGATCAATTATCAGACGGTCTTTGAAACCGAATTTAAAAATAAAATAAATAATAATAATATTGAAGATGACGATTCCACCTTAAATATACCATTTACTCAAATGGAATTAAAAGATGCAATTGCTAGCAGGAAAAATTCAGCCGTGGGACCCGATAAACTCTCATATCAACTATTCAAACATATGCCGGATTCTACTTTAAATATTTGGCTTACTCTGTATAATAAAATATGGTCTTCTAATAACTATCCTGAATCCTGGAGACTGGCCTGTGTCATTCCAATACATAAACCTAATAAAAAAAACAACGACCCACAATCTTTTCGACCCATCAGGTTAACGTCCCGGACATCCAAGTAAACTAATGGAATTTATGGTTAAAAACCGACTTGAACACTTTTTAGAATCTAAGGGTTTAATCAATAAATTTCAGTCAGGATTTAGAAAAGGGCGTAGCACTCAAGATCAGCTATCCCGATTACAACATGACATCTTATTTGCTAAAAACAAGAGCCGATCTGTTCTAGCCATCTTTCTTGATCTCCAGGCGGCTTTTGATCTAGCCTGGCATACTTGAACATTATCCAAATTATTTGACCTCGGAATTCGAGGAAACTGTTTTTATTTTGTCAAGGCCTTTCTCCAGGATAGAAAAATTCAAGTAAAGGTTGATGAAGATCTTTCTGAAGAAGAACTATTAGAACGTGGTACTCCACAAGGATCTATTATTTCTCCGCTCCTTTTTAACATTCTAATTAACGACCTACCTAATGTAGTTCAAGAATCCGGCTTGGTCGTTAGTCAATTTGCAGATGATAGTGTCGCATGGATTTCTGGGAAACGTATAAATACATTACAAGCTAAAGCACAAAAGGGACTAAACTTAATTTGGGATTGGGCTAAAAAATGGGGATTTAAAATCTCCACTAGTAAAACTACAGGGATTATATTTGGAAATACCGCCCACACTTCTACAGATCTTTTTCTGGGTAATACTTAAATTATATTTAGCAACACAGTCACTTTTTTAGGCCTTATCTGGGATAGAAGGTTAAATTTTACAGCCCATATATATAACCTTTTAAACAAATGCGAAAAGGATTTAAATTTATTAAGAATGCTAAAAGGTACTGATTTCGGATCCGATAAAAAATCATTAACACTTTTATATAAAACCTTAATAAGATCCAAACTTGATTACGGATCCCATGTATTTTCATGTGCGTCAAAATCACTACTTCATCGACTCGATATATTACAAAATAAATGTCTTAGAATTGCACTGGGAGCCCTAAATTCTACTCCACAGCATATGTTGGAACATGAGGCTGGCGTTTTGCCATTACATATTCATAGAGAAGAACAGATGCTTCGTTTCTGGGCCAGGGTCCAGACAAAAAAGGAATCAAATCCAGTAAATAATATTTTTGTAAATACTCAATGTCTTAATAGATTTAGTAAAAATCCCAAGCCATTCGGCACAACCATTTATAATTTAATAAAGGAATATGACCTAGACCAATATCAAATTGCAGATTTTTCAGTAGGAGTGGTCCCTCCATGGACTCTAATTCAACCTAATGTAGACATTTCCCTTTCCTCTATAATAAACAAAAACGATGAAGCATCAGAAATTAAACTGAACTTCCTACAACATAAGGATAGTAAATATAATAACTTTTTACAAATTTATACAGATGGTTCCAAAGATCCTGTCTCAGGACGTGTAGCATCAGCCTTTGTTATACCAACAAAAGATGTTACTAAAATTACTAGAATCTCTGACGGTCTCTCAATTTTTACCGCGGAGCTAGTCGCTATAGACAGAGCCCTTAAATGGATTATTAAATACAAGCCTCCATTCTCAGTTATTTTCTCAGACTCGCTTTCAAGTCTTATGGCTATTAAAGACAGAACGAGTAGAACTCGCCCTGATCTTCTGACAAATATTCTATATAAATTAAATGATTGCCATATTTTAAAACTTTCTGTAAACTTGGAGTGGTGCCCGGCTCATGTTGGTATAGTCGGTAACGAAAAAGCCGACCAAGCCTGCTTGGACACCACTGCCGTTGACAAACCAATCCCTTTAGGACATACTGAAATTTACTCACAAATTCGGAAAATAATAAACAACAAAGTAGATCATTATTTAACTAATCAAATTAACAAGTTCCATACTTTCTCTAGACTTAAAACAAACTTCAAAATTCAGGAACCATTTTCTACCAATAGGCTTATCGATAAAGTAATTACAAGACTGAGAATGGGGTACAATCTATTACCGGCTAGTTTAGGCAGCCACATAATTAACGACCTTCATAAGGATTGTCCTAACTGCCTAGTCCATTTTACTACGGAACATTATTTACTAGATTGTAGTCAGTTTGAAATACAGAGAGATATCTTAAAATTAAAATTGCTAAACTTATCATTACCCTTTAATTTAACTAACATTTTAGATCCTATCAAAAAACACAGAGTTCAAGTATTTAGCGCTCTCAGTTCTTTCATCCTGGGCACACAATTTGAAAAGAAGATTTAGACTAAACTACAATGTTGGACGGCCCAGTGGATTAGCTTGTATGTTTTGTCTGCTGGGCTCGAAAACACTGATGGTTTGATTTAAATTCGTTTATTCAGTATAATTTTACCAAATTGTAAACCCTTTCTATTAGAGTGCAGATAATCGTCGTATTTAACATTATATAAACGTCATATGATTACTTATTAGTCTACGTAAGTAACAACATAATATATAAACTTCTTAAGAATAACATAGTCTACTTATATAGTAGACGAAATTTGGGTCATACTCAATACTGACTGCCACCTGGTTAGACGGTCGCTGTACTGGCTCTCTGGGTGGTAGTCAACACAGAGACGTACGTTATTCTTCATATGAATATTATAAACTACTTAATTGATACAGTTATAATATGGGACTGATCCGGTGGACGCGTTGGGGCGATTTTTGAGTCTGATGACAACGCAGGCACAACGGTCCAGGACCAATCACATACTTTTATATATATAATGCGCCATGACTAAGTGAGTGTGGGGACTGCCCTACCTCATGGCGTCGTGGACATGTCTAGCTGACTTTTGATAGGACTCCGTGACAGGATGAGTGTGGGGTCAACCCTATACTTTTGGTGTCATGGAGATGCTTATTAAATAATAAATATGTCCTAAAAATGTCCTAAATGTTCATCTTATAAACAATACTATTACTAAGTTACATATTCCCCCCCACTCCATCCACTCCCACTCCCTTATGTCGTATAATTCCATGTAACACTACTTTGTATGACCCCACCAGCCCCACTGTGTGATTTTAATATTTGGTTGTTTTATATCAACAGTTAAGTTAATAGAAATTCCTGGCTGTCCTATTTAGTTTTATATATGTTTATTACTTCACATTGATTTTATATCAACAGCTGGGAAGATGCTATTTTTAGTTTGATCTGACGCACACATCGGGATAACGGGGTACATAATATTAACATGTAAAACCTATGTATACCTCTGCTTCATGCCCTCCCCAGTGTGGCCTCCCCGTGGCTTTGGCGGAGGGACACACTCCATTTAACGTTTTTGCTCTCATAAGCGTAAAACTCATTCTGAATTATTTTATATTGAGAGATTTGGAGTGATGTCTTACTAACAACACTGAACATTTTAACGATTTCTTTTTTAACATTATATGCTTATAATTATAAGAGTCCATTCCTTTGGAAGGGAGCATGAAGCAGACACAACATGGATTATGTATATATGTACATATTAAGTTAAATCATTTTTAAGAAATGGTGACGCGCTGGCGCTGGAAAATAAAATTATTATATATAATCCTCGATTGAATTTTATATATAAAATAGACCAACATGAGCTTATTCCACCTGTGTCCCCATCACCCAGCCTCTGCCAAGTTAATCTTCTTGTGTCCCTGCAAACCATCTATTGCCATGTCTTGCGTCTGCTTGGATCCTGCCATCCGTGCGTGATTGATAAGCATTAGTAACATTATTTAAACTACTAAGATTATTATAAATAAACTACTATTGAAAACCTCGCCAAAAGGCCTAGTTGCCAACGGCGAGGAAAAATAAAACCTTATACTACAACACAGCAAACATATTCGAAAAGAATATTATATAGGTAGATTACCAAATGGCTGATCAACCTTTTGATGACTGATCTCATGTGGATATGGTCGTTTTTCTCTTTGCTTGCTCACCGGTCGTGGAGGACCAAGCGCATTATTCTATATCTTACTTTTATCTCACGTGGCACTATTCTGGCATATACTTTTTCACATTGCTAGTTTGGCTAATCTTGTCACTACTGAGTACATTCTTACTAACATTTCCCTAGGCTTATATTATCTGAATTCAACTCCTAATGCTGCCTTACGTTCACCTTTGTATTCCTTATATCATTCCTTACTGTTATCTCTGTATTTTTCATTTGAATTCTTTCTTCAGTTCTACTCTCACAAAGTACCGAATGATGTACTTCTATTATTTTTAAACTGTATTTGCTCTTTCCATCTGTTCATTCTGCCACCTTTGTCTTCCTTCTCTGTCTTATTTCATTGCATACGTGTGACTTGCTATCCCCTCGACATTCTTCATACGGCCAGCACTCTTGTTAATCTTCCTTACTTCTCAATAGTTTAACCATTTTCAAGGGACTGCCGTTTTATGGTATCTGTTCAATAAGTTGCTGTGTTGGTAGCTTATATACTAAATGAATGAATGTGCTCATCAACACAGTATAGGTTATTTAGAGCCGCCCCAGAGAGAGGGGAAGGATACATAGGAATCCGGGAATCTGCCCTACTCTTATTATCGAATAGATTCCTATGATTCTTTAACGTGCTCGGAGGATAGACCGATACACGGGACCGCCCGGTTTACGTCCGCATCCGACGGACGAGGCTAAGGGAAAGTGTCTTGCCCAATAACACACCGACGGAACTCAGTGGCACCACGGAGGAAAGGAACAAGAAACGCGACACGGAAATTTCCGCTATATAATGTATATACTGCACACTTAATTCCATATATCCCAAATATTTTGTAAAAAAAACGAGTTGGAAGTTAGTTAGAGAAAGGACACAATTGTGATGTTGTAGACGTTTTAATCACAGTACACGTTGTAACATGAAATTCATAAATCTAGAAGTTCCTCTTTGAAAACTTGAGCCAGTGATTGCCGTGTGTCCTTACTTTAGTCATCCCTATAGATGTCACATCCCTATAGATGTCACATGCGCTAACTGTGCAATATCCATAAAGAAATTATTCAATATTATTCAGTATTATTTAACGTAAAGAGTTTGCAAAATTTTGCATTTTAAATTTGCGCCAAACGCGTACTCTGTCAATAATGAAACTTTTCAGGAATACTTTGTTGTGTTACATGTTGTTTTGGTCTTTTCAAGATCTTACGTAGCCATTTACCATTCGATTAACACCAGCATATTGTACATACAATATATAGCGGAATTGTCCGTGTCGCGTTTCAGCATAGAAAGTAAGCTTAGAATTGCATTTGAGATCACTGTTACTAAAACATAAAACAATTGTTTCCGGACTATAACTGTAGTTAGGAATGAAAAATTGGAACGAAACTTACTATGTAGGTAGCTTATATGAAAAGGAAACGTAGGATTGCATTATATTTGTTTGTTTAAATGGTATTTTACGTCCTTTTTAGCACATGTTAGGCTATATATGACGATCGATTTGTTTTTGTGATGGAGGCAGACTTATTCCTGGGTAGAACTGTATACCTCCCGCCATCCGTAAGAATCGACACTTTCTCTCTTATAATTTGAGCTTCCAGTGGGATTCGAACCCGCAGCGGTGAGAGGCGAGAATGTTTACACCCCAACGTCGTTAATCCCTCGACCACGGATGCGCTGATTACATTTGAGGTCATTTGGTCATGGTCAAGGTTGCTGTAACTAAAAATAAAATAAAAACTCATGGCAATTACTTAAGTGATGAATGAGACATTGAAGCGAAACTTGGTGTATATATAGCTTATACGGAAATATATATTGGAACGAAACGTTGTGGGTAGCTTATGGAAAATATGTTTTTCGTGGAATTTCCACGTTTCTTGTTCCTTTATATTCTTATTCCTTACCATCACTGCTTTACCATCACATCTGTATTCTTCTACCTAACGCGAATTTTGACTCCTTTTGTACTATCACCTACGCATTCTTCCTAAATATTACGTTATGCTGCCGTACACATTTTACGTTTTGTTTGTAGAAGTGCCATCGTTATTCTTCCAAGTGCGTACACACACTTTATTCTTCACTTCCAGGACAATCCATCTGTCGGTATGACTAAATACCGATTCACTTCCAGTACTGAGGCACAATCCATATGTCGGTACGACTAAATAACGAACATTTCCTTAAATACACAGACACTGAAATATTTACAAACATGTGCAAATGATTCAGAAGGAAGCCTGTTTCCTTAACACAAGTGTATGTGCAATGTTTAATACATTAGCGTATAAGTAAATTCCATGTTAGAATATGATATGTATAGCGATGATGAAGACTACTGTCCGGTTTCGTCTGACTTTGATTGATGATTTAAAGTTATTAGTTATTTAATAAGAAGACGGCGAATGAAACTAGTATTTTTGTTGAATTGATAAACCGGATTGGTGAGTAGTATATATAATGAATTGAATTGAATTGAATGTTGTTTAACGGCTCATCAACACAGTATAGGTTATTTAGAGCCGCCCCAGAGAGAGGGGAAGGATACATAGGAATCCGGGAACCTGCCCTACTCTTATTATCGAATAGATTCCTATGGTTCTTTAACGTGCTCGGAGGATAGACCGATACACGGGACCGCCCGGTTTACGTCCCCATCCGACGGACGAGGCTAAGGTCAAGTGGGTATATATAATGAGGGTATCGGCATAGTTTCTTCCAGAGGGGAATTTACTCAAGCAATTTAACATTTGTTAAAAGCTTTTAACGGCAAGCATATTATTGTTTTTTAAACTGGCTGTAAATAAGTATAAAAGTCGAATAGGAAATGCAGCTTTCACAAAACACAGTAACCCCAAAACACGCAAAATGACAAACATGAAGGGCAATGTTATAATAATAATAATAATAATAATAATAAATTCTTTATTTCAAGAAGGTTAACACATTATGACATAATATCAAGAAATAAACATAATCTTTTCAATGCGGTTTTCTGTATATAAATTAACCAACAAGCTCGTTTTAATAAGGAATAAAGGCATATGACGTCACAAACACAAAAGGGCTAACGCCTTGGAACGGTCAGTGACAAAAATGCCGGTGGGGTTTAAACCAGGTTCTAGGTCGCACCAAACCTCACAGTTACCCTACTGTCATCCCAATAAAACGGGACAGTGCAAATAAAGAATTCCCCACCATGAAATATTCTCTAACCAACAAGGCAGCATTAATAGACAATATAAGTAAAACACGAAGATGCTCGTGTATATATAAAAGCAAAAAACAATAGCCAAGAAAGACAATGCACGCTGAGCTTTAGTTGACCATGATATACAAAATATGAAAGTTGTTTTTGCCAGTTTTTCTTAACGATGGTGTGCTTGGGTTGAGAGCTATGGTTACACATGTTAAATGCTTGCTTTTTTGAGACCCCTCGAGGGCAAACTGTGCTTATACCCTCATTATATATACTACAGGCATTCCTACTAGGTGGTTGAGTATTGTGTACATCATGGTCAGCTAAAGCTTAACTGGCATTGTCTTAAGTATCTCACCACCTAGGTCATCTCTAACACTGCTGATGTTATGATTTCGGTTGGTGGTTAACCTGGCTGCTCGCCTCTGCAGCATCTCTATCTTATTCTTCGAATGGGAAGTGGAAGCTCCAGATCGATGCACAAGAATAAAGTAGGCAGATGTTTTGGTTTAGCGGCTGTTTTACTTTTCGCAAGCTTAACATGTTGTTGGCCATCCTCACTGTTCTGTCGATATGGTGGTTCCAGGAGAGGTAAGATCCACTTCAAGAATATAGCTTTACTTACAACCTCTAGTACTTGGCCCTTGAGTCCGTAGTCAAATGTGACTGGAGAGCATGCCGACTCGAAGGATGCTGCATTTGTCAGCATGTGATGTCCGCATGCATGGTCACATCCGGCTAGCCTCAAGTCGTCCTGTAGCTTGGTACTGTCCTCTGCAA
The DNA here is from genome assembly GCA_037043455.1 of Cyrtodaria siliqua. Taxonomy (NCBI): domain Eukaryota; kingdom Metazoa; phylum Mollusca; class Bivalvia; order Adapedonta; family Hiatellidae; genus Cyrtodaria; species Cyrtodaria siliqua. The sequence continues at coordinate 159,349 of JAWPHD010003842.1, forward strand.
GGTACTGTCCTCTGCAGTATTGAAAGCTGCGTATATATTATGTTCTCCCCTGCAAATAATCTGGTAAAGAGCACGAAGAGCAGTGGATCTAGTACACTGCGGGACTCCGCTGACTGCCGGTGCTTTGTCTGATATCGCACCATCGAATATGCCGGTGGGCTTCTATTTTACATAAAGGATTGGGTCCAATGAAGTGTATTGCCTCTTGTCCCATAAATATCAAGCTGATTAGAATTCGTAGGTGATGGAATCGATCGAAAGTCTGCGTTAGACCAGATACTCAGCTGGTTACTAAAGATACTCAGTCGGTTACTAAAGATACTCAGCTGCAATGGTTACACATAAGAATATTTCTTATAATTCTTGCATTTAATCGATACCTTATTTTAATGAATGTAAAATCAAATTTAAAATATATAGTTGGTAAGGAAGAAATGGAAAACAATTAGCACATTTTTAGGAGATATACACACACTCGCTCTTACAATCATACATTCCTATGGTTCTTAATATTGGATAGCACGGTCGACTTGAAATCCTCACCGACGCCAGATGGGGACGTAAACCAGGAGGGCCCGTGTATCGAAGTCTATAATCCGAGCACGTTAACGAACCATAGGTATGGAATATATTCTAAGTGTAGGTCAGGTTTTGGGATTGCTATGTCTCTGGAGCGGCTCTGAATACAATTTAATGTGTTGATGAGCCGTCCAACAACATTCAGTTAATATAACTATTTGTCACTGACGTTAATTGCACGTAAGATGTTAAGGTCAGTCTGTGAAAACATGTCTTTTACAATAATATTGGGATATGTTTTTCACAACTAATGGCATTTAGTGCTCACTCAGGTGCAGCATCACATGATCGAGATGAAAGCAATGGTGTATCTGGGGGGGGGGGGGCTAAGTGTAGGTCAGGTTTTGGGATTGCTATGTCTCTGGAGCGGCTCTGAATACAATTTAATGTGTTGATGAGCCGTCCAACAACATTCAGTTAATATAACTATTTGTCACTGACGTTAATTGCACGTAAGATGTTAAGGTCAGTCTGTGAAAACATGTCTTTTACAATAATATTGGGATATGTTTTTCACAACTAATGGCATTTAGTGCTCACTCAGGTGCAGCATCACATGATCGAGATGAAAGCAATGGTGTATCTGGGGGGGGGGGGGGGGGGGGGGGGCATTTAGTGCTCACTCAGGTGCAGCATCACATGATCGAGATGAAAGCAATGGTGTATCTGAGGGGGGGGGGGGGGGGGGGGTATCTCAGTGGATATAGACAAATATATCAATAACAAGGAAATCAACCAGAAGTGACTACATGCGTAAATAAAACGTTTTTGCTGTCTCGACGCAAAATATGTATGCCTGGTTAAAAACAAAATAATTTATGAAAGTGTCTCTTTAATAACTTGAAGTTCGACGAGTAACAATGAACCTGTTCATACAGGTTTCAACCGGTTCCTAGAGGGTGTTATATACTCGTTTGCACGTGCAAAGCGAGTATACGCTGACGTGTACTGAGCAGAAAAGCTTTTCTGTCATTCGAATCCGACAGGCAAACAGTAAAGTCGCTTTTCCCACCCACCCACCAATCTACGTCATTAAGAACTTTAATATAAAGTTACAGTAATTGTAGTATTACCATAGACAATGCTTAACGGCACCGACGAGTTAAATATGGCTGAAGTACAGCGGAAAAATATATTTCAAGAAAAAACATATGTGTCATGATGAATTATGTAATATCAGTGCGATATAGTACAGTGGGACATTATTCAAAGAATTGTTATTAACAATTGCTATTTTTAGTTCTTTTGTAGTACCGTTCTAAGAAGGATGGACATAGGCTGTGATGAGTTCCGGACAGTAAACAGTGAAAACAAGAGCTACAGAGTTTAAACCCGCAGTGTTTTTCAACTTCTAGCTCTAAGTGAGAGCTGTGTTCAGTTCATATGTCATAAGGTACATTGGACAGGATCTCCAATATTCAAGGAGCAGGAACCGGAATCATCGCCATTGAATTATGTTGTTAAATCGAATAAATGTTTGCCTGTGCGAATTAACACCCTTCTATTGTTTGTTATTCTTTTAGAATGTAACATTTATTTGGTATAATTTGAAAACCTGAGGTTTTTTGAAATTATTTTGGAGAATAGATCATAAATGTTTTCTGTTTGTTTGAACAGAGCGAATTAAAACATAAGAGGTGTTACACACGTTCAAATATGAGTATGCTCTAGACATTTCTTGATGATACTTCTTGAACTTCCTGATTCAAATTAGGTTATGTAAATTTATGTTAGAGGATAAATGTTTTATTTTATGTATACATATACGTATGCTACATGTAACAGAGCACACATATTGGTTAGGTACAACGACCGCTCCTATGTGGTTATGGTCGTATCCTCAATGCTTTGTCACCGCTCGTGGAATTTCTTTCCTATATCTTACATTACTCTCGGAAAGTACGTGAAGAATATCTTCTTATTAATTTACCAAAATCCTTTCCCACTTGTTAGTATTTATAATCTATCATATTTGTAATCATCTGCCTTTCTGTCACCATTGTCTTTTTTCTCATGTCTATAATCTTCTACTTTACTATGACTGCTTCACTATAACCTCTGCTTCACTATCACACATGCTTCGCAGTTACCTCTCCTTCATTAGATAGGGAAGTGTCGTGTGACGGGCATGCGTCCGAGCGGGCGTCAAACTCATGGTTTCCACTAAATAACTTGCTATGTTGGTCGCTTACGCAGAAAGAAAGCTTGGGATTGCATTTGCGTTCACTGCGGGGAGGGGGTCACTGTTACTAAACATAGAAAAAATGTTTCTGCAAATATGTAACTTTAGTAGGAATGATAAATTAGAACGAAACTTGATTAAGTCAGAAAATGATTTCTTGAACACTCCGACTTCCCCTACCCCCACACCGACACACACACACCCAAAACACACACAACAAACTAGCCATAGATATCAAAATGATTGTCCTAGCTAATGCAGAAGCGAATATATTGTAATATTAATATCACGGCAGCCAACTTTGCATCCATCTTGAATATTTGTATTTAAACTATAAGTTAAGTGGGGCCAGAAATGGATTCATTGATCCCAAAAACTTAGTCACAGACACCAAAATGTCACGTGTGCGGCAGCTGCTATCTTGGCAGCCATCTTGGATATTTCAATTTCCCCAATGATGCCAATGAATCCGATTCAGAATCAGCATGCCTTAAATATATGAAAACGATAAAAACACATTGTGTGGACGATAGTGGACGATAATTTTGGATTTTGTCGTCTCCTGTCGCACTTATTTGAAAAGACTTATAAAACCGAGTCTGCTGCTTCATTCTCTTAATTGTGTTTGTTGCTCCCAAAGGATCACCTTTATCAGTATTTATTAACATTCACACTAGCGTTCGTTTAGTGCTGTGTGGCGGCTGTAAAAAGTCTCCCCGTGCTACGAATCAGTAGTGTTATTTTTACTGGTCCTTTGGGACCAACGAGCCCAATATAGGTGGCTTTGAAGCAGAATACCGCTTAAGCCGGTGCTAGGGGGCGTGATAAGTGTTGCTTATTTCATTACTTCTCATGAACTGACTCAATAAAACCGAGTCTGCTGCTTTATTCTCTTAATTGTGTTTGTTGCTCTCAAAGGATCACCTTTATCAGTATTTATTATATGAAAAGAAACCGTGGGATTGCATTTGAGATCGAGATCGCTGCAACTAAAATTAGAAAGGAAAAAAAGGTTTCTGGACCATAACTTGCTGTGTAGATAGCTTATGGGAAAGTAGATAGGATGGTATACAGAACGAAAGGGTTTCCTTCTACTTGTGACTTTATAAATCAAATGCGACTGCTTTATGATATTTATGTTTTATCTTATAAAACCCGTGTTATTAATGTATAATGGAAGTGGAACATTTAACTATTATATATAAGATTATTAATTATCCGTGATTTTCCTTCTTATTAAATCAGAACATGTTCACGTCTAAGCTACTGAGTCTAAAATAGCTTTACCTTCCATCATGCTGGTACTTGTTATCAAAGTAAACTTTGCTGGGTATGATATGCTTGCTTCCCGTCTCGTCGATAAAACGGCGTACAGTGATCGGACCGCATTGAACAAGTATATCACGCAGTAGACGGCGCGCCGTCGTAAATCCCCGTGCTCGCCATAAAACCACATCTTTAATCTCGCTACACCCCAACATTATTGTTTTTGATACCACTGCCGTGAATAACGTTCAATTTGATATGCAACACCACCATATTCAAAGAGAAATAATGTTTTACCCCACCCACAGTTAATGACACGACGTCTAGTCTATTATATTCTATTCTGCTCACTCAACAGATTAGTAGAGAAGCGCACAAACTCCCCGCAGTGGTTACTTTCCCCTTTATGTTACAATAATCACTGCCACCACACACATTTATAGTTGAAATCCAGCTAAGTTTAATTGTTTGGTTAAATATTGTTTAGGCCAATATTTCAACTTGCTTTGTTCATAATATAGGAAAATAGTGTGAAAAACGGTATCTTGGTACACAAATAATTTATTTATATAAAAAATATTTATTTTTTAGCGAACATGCACACCGGTTACTAAGTTACAGTAAACAAACAGACATGTATTCCGTTGAGAACACTCCGGAAGCTGTGCTTACATTTATTAAAGAGATTACACCTAAGCCAAAACCAGGTTGAATGTGTTCAACATCTTTTCGAAGGTGATGATCGATGTTATTGTCAATTGCCTGTTGGTTACGGAAAGAGTTTGCTGCACCAAGCATAACCTAGTGTGTCGCCATTTTTTGTAATCACATGGACTCAGCTATAGTCACGTGATTTGTGTGGTGGCAGGGATTAGTGGCGACAATATCCCTGCGCCGAGGTTGAGAAGCGCAATTGACGTCGTAATTGACATCGTAATTGACGCTGATGTGGTCAGAGTCCTACAGAAAGGCACCCGGGGTACATTTATGTATACAGAAACGTACCCGAAAATCATCGAAATCCAGAAAGGCCCCCAAATATACATGAATGTACCCGAGACAAAATACAATGTCGTAAAACGCGGCCGTAACGCGTTCTGTTACTTCACGGAAACGAAACCTTCATTGTTTACAAAGTTTAATCGATTCACTTTTTAAAAGCCGCTAGCAGTTGCCTCCGCCTTAAATGAATGCACTTGGCCTAAATATTTAACCATCTCTTCTTGAATGACGAGCTGCATATTTGTTTACTTTTTTGCGCGGGTTTGATGATTTACAACTTCAGGTTTTACGTTCTGTATTTTATTACTAACTATGCAGGACCCGTCTATATTACACTAAAAATGCCAGTTCTAATGATAAATAACTGATGTACGTATTACTTAAATTGCTCAAGCTACTGCAGAAAAACCTTTGGCTGAAACAAGCGCCCCAAACAATAGTATACAAGCTAGCTAAGAGTGTTTTCTTTATTTTGTTGATAGCATTTTAAATGATAATTTTCCACATTGTATTTTAGCATAATATTAAATGGTTAAATTTCTGTTGAACATGCTGATCAGACCGGTCATTTCAGTTTTGCCAGATGTTGGATAGACATACATTCTTCTGCTTCTGCTTCTGCTTCTATGTAAACATGTATATTTAAATAAATATAACACTGGCTCGTTTTTAATATCCCACTGTGTAACATTGTGCTTCGTTTCGGTAAGGGACATTCATTTTTCTTAAGTAAAAAACACACACGAACAAATAGCAGTTGTTTACCTTTATGTTTGATGTTTCACCCCCGGTATCCGTATAATATGAACGCGGGTCGGATAAGGCCATACGCGGGTACGGGAAAGACGCGCCACATTACATGTACGCTCAATATTTGTCATTTATTTAAATATTATATTCGTTATATAATTAGTTTTTGCTTTGTTATATGCCCTGAATATTTTTCTTCGCATCCATATCTTATGTTTTTCATTTTAATAGTGTTTTAGGCAAATTGTATCCGTTTCGAACTGGCCGGATCGGAAAAATCCGTGTCAACAATTGACATTTCGTCGATTTTTCAATTATACAGTAATTTTGACACGATAATAAGGACATGCACATGTAAAACATTCATTCTGTTAGTCATTTTGTCTCTATTTGGTCCCTTAATACTAACTAAGGGTTTTTAATCTGGCGTTTTGTGAGAGTGGGGTCCCAGAAAGTGGATAAGTCTTACGACGGCCATAGATAAGTACCAACGTTATGTAGTAAAATTGAAGGATAAGTACCAACGCATTTCAGAAATATAGCTCTTTTATGTTGTAACTTCATCAGAACAGGGAATTTAAGCTAAATTTTGCAACAAAACCACGTCTAACTAGGTTTTTTCAGGGTTTGATATTACATTTTTTCAGCAACTAGGACAAGTTACTTACACAAAAGATCAATCATGAAAGTGACATTTCATTCCCTCAGTTGCATTCCACCAATGAAAACAACATGTTTTTTATTTGTCATTTACAATGTGCTCACCAATGTTTTGACATTTTTTCAATCACAAGTTTTAAAGATGTAAAATTCATTTCTTGTTATAAAATTTAGTTGTCTGTAGGACAGGTCACTTGGGACAATTAACTTGCACAGTATTTTATACAGTGTATTATATACTATCAGTACAAGTGATATAGAGAAATTCTTTTGCTACTGCTGCACTGAAAGATTTGATATTTTATCGAAAATAACTACTTATAACTAAGTACTAGTATATAATATATTTTTCTGGCGTATGTTATTTTCTTGAGTATATGAACAGCCTCTTTAATTTGTAATCTTAATTATATCCTTTCATTATATTATATTATAACAGGAACTGTGCATCCTTTCATATACGCAAAGAAGAGAGACAACTGTTTGTTATTCTACGATAAAATACAGCTGTTCCATTAATTCCCCGCGTATATTTCATCCGTTGGAAGCGCCGCGTTACATGACGTCACTTGGCAAATATACGTCACGAAGACAACCCCCCACCCCACCCCCCACCCCATATAAAATCGTATGCATCTGTACATATACCATTAATAAGCATCTTGAACAACCTCAGAACGTTTGACGTCATACAGCGCAAGTTATATGACGTAAGCAATGACTTAATTTATACCGCGCAGAACTTTGCATACGGAGGGGCACAATGGGACAGCTGTAAACATAACAGCCTGATAACCTTGACCTCCCAGATAATATATAGTGTCCCCACAATAGCGTAAACAATGGGGTTATTGTGTGTTAGAATCGAAATCTGAATTTTATCGGTAAATAAAACACAGTTAGTCGTTCGGAAGCGAGTAATTAAATCACTTGTGCAAACACACTCGTGATTTAATTACTACGCATCCGAACTCCTAACTGTATTTTTTACACCGATAAAACACAGGTACGTATTTATTATTTCTTAAATAACGCACACACGTGATTGCGCTCGAAGCACAGCAGCATGCAAATGTACCATTCTCGGGGATTTGCAGTATTTCGCTGCCGGAACGACTAACTGTGTTTTATTTACCGATAAAATTCCGACGGAAGTCAGTGACAACGGCCGGAACAGCAGAGACTCTTATATTGTTTTAGTAATTGCACATGGTAAGGTAGTAATGAATAGTTTCTTTGAGTTTTTTCACTTTGATAACGAAATCTTATAATTACACATGGTAGCAATGAACCGTTTATCTGTGTTGTAATGCACGCTAACGCAAACGCATCCCATACATGTGAGTAATTCTATGTCTGTGCTGATGTGTACTTTAGCACGTCGACCGTCGTCGTGCTACAAAGGTGAATAATTATGTAATCAAATTGTAAGGCATGTCAAGGATTCGCGTAGCACAAATTGGGAAGAAAGTGTCTGGTAAAAAAAACCGGTCATGGCGTGTTTACGTCTCCGTGACAACACTTTTTTTGAATATTGTTTTAACACTCGTGACTTGGTCTGTTATTATGTTAAACTTTGTTTCCAGTTCCTACCCAGAAATAATGCTTTTTTCTCTCGGCAGCTATTTTACGTTTGCGTAAAACCTTGTTTGTTCTGTTTGATAAAAAAATCCACTATGAGCAGTGAACATACTAAGATATAGAGATTACTTAACTGCTGGGATCGATTATAGGGAAATCCTTCAAGAGATGATAGACGTGTGTTTTTTTTCTTCACGAACGAGCGTATGCGAGTGAGTAATGTTTAATGAGTAATGTTTTTTTCACTGAGAAATCTCAATCGTTCACCGATAAAAATGTAAAAAATAAATATTAACTTACTTATCTCAATTATTAATCTTTTAAAATGTTTACAAAAAGACGCATATGGAGAAAATTAACAAATGGGAGTAATCATGTAATTTATGAGAACAAGTATATATATAACCTACTCAGTTCCTAACAATATTCATGCAACTTATTTATTTCAATAACAATTATGATAGATAGATAGATACTTTTATTGACTTAAACTATTACAGTTTTTCATCATTACAAATATATGATAATTATAATATACACACACGTGACAGATATTAACATTGCAAATACAACAAAATAATCACTAAGTTTTTGTTTTGTTTCATACATATTTAAACAATCAAAAACATACATATATTATGGTATGTCAATGATAAACGAGGATGTTCTAAAATAAGATATCTAGTGTTTTTAGTTTTTTTTGTTTTAGTCTGTTAAAATGGATGTAGATAGCCGTAATACAAGTGTATTGGGCGCGAGCACAACTGCCTATTGAATAATCTTTGGCTCGAATAGTCTCGGAGCCAATTAAGATAACATTGTTCTGATGCGCTTACAATTGATTGAATTGAATTGAATGTTGTTTAACACACAGTATAGGTTATTTAGAGCCGCCCCAGAGAGAGGGGAAGGATACATAGGAATCCGGGAACCCTTTCCTACTCTTATTATCGAATAGATTCCTATGGTTCTTTAACGTGTTCGGAGGATAGACCGATACACGGGACCGCCTGGTTTACGTTCCCATCCGACGGACGAGGCTAAGGGAAAGTGTCTTGCCCAAGAACACACCGACGAAACTCAGTGACACCACGGAGGATTGAAATCCGCCGCGCTACCGACTGCCAGAGAGAGGGGAAGGATACATAGGAATGCGGGAACCTGCCCTACTCTTACTATCAAATAGATTCCAAAGCTTCCAATGGTTATTTAACATGCTCGGAGGATAGACTGAAACTGAACCGTTTGTTAACGTCCCCGTCCGACGGACGAGACTGAGGGAAAGTTTCTTGCACAAGAACTCACCGACGAAAGTCAGTGACAACGGCCAGGCTTGAACCCGGGGCCAGTTACAAGTCCAACGCGCTATACACTTGGGCAAGCCAGCCCCCGATGCGCTAACACAATTACATTTGTTGAAAAATATAACCGAATATATGTGGATATGCCAAGATTTTAGCTTACAATTCCGAATTCCTTTTATTACAGATGTTCTATCTGAAAGCATTAGTATTACTTATTCCCGGTGGGGGTTCCCTATAAGTACCGGCAAAGTACTAGGAAAGTATGCCATCAAGTAAGGGAAAACACTATCGGTAAGAGAAGCTTACAGGGGTATCAAATAAGAAAACAAATGCGTTTGTGCTGTTATAAACGCCCGCTTTCATACTTATCCATAGTCTTCGTTTGACCTTATCCGAATAAATGTTTAGCCGTCGTAAGACTTATCCATTTTCTGGGACCCCTCTCTCACAAAACGCCAGATTAAAAACCCTTAGTTAGTATTAAGGGATCAAATAAAGACAAAATGACTAACAAAATGAATGGTTTACATGTGCATGTCCTTATTATCGTGTCAAAATTACTGTATAATTGAAAAATCGACAAAATGTCAATTGTTGACACGGACTTTTCCAATCCGCCCAGTTCAAAACGGATAAAATTGCTTAAAACAATACTAAAATGAAAAACATAAGATATGGATGTGAAGGAAAATATTCAGGGAATCTAACAAAGCAAAAACCCGCGTTCATATTATACGGATACCGGGGTGATGTTTGAACTCCTCAGAAGTGGCGATAGAGCACTTTTGCATATGTATATCTCCAAATGGAGGTAGCTTCAATGATTACCAGCCGTGTACACGTGCACTACTAAATAAATTGCTTCATTCATAGATTATAACCAACTTGAAAACAATGTCCTGGCAAATCTTATGGTCAAGATTCACCTTTGACAGTGAACGCATTCTAATTTACATATGAAAGGCTACATTGATATTTTTTTCACAAAGAAATGCAGGCCATGGTAATGAAATTCTATATACCATTCCATTACCATGATTACTGTGTTCTTCTTTGGTCTTATATTTGTTTTGTTAATAGTTATTTCAACCGTTCATTGTTTTCTCCTTTTGAAAATATTAAATACTAATTATAATATTAATAGTATTTAGCATTCAGATATGAATATTCTCTTTCTATGGGCATGCGCATTGTATATGTGGCACGTTTACGAAATATTGGTAGAACTTGTTACCCGACCGATTTGTCTTTATAATATTTTTACCGTATATCCGTATATATGTCGATATTACTTTATATGTAAAATATTGGAAATAAAATACTTTTTTAATACTCTTCAATTACACAAATGTAAGTGATTATAATAATATCTTTTTGACTCCGCCCACTCCCCACATCCCCACCCTCGATGAAAACACATATATTGAAATATATTTATTTAATTATATCGGTCATTCAAATCAATGTTTAATACTATTGTTTACATTGTATAGTACATGCACGATGTTGACGTCTGAGAGTAACTAGAAGGGTGTTCTATGGAACACTTGTGTCGCCTGCCGTGTGCTCATTTCCAACGTTAAGTTGCAAGGGTTAAAGTTTTATAAAATGGGGCATAACACTAACAAACTGAAAGTCAGAGTTATTGGACATATGTAACGACATTCTTTGAGGTGAGATGAATATGTGTGTGAAGTTTCATGAACATAGGTCAAATTCTTTGCAATTGAATGGTTAAAGTGTAACGGACGGGCGGATGACTACGAAAGACGGAAGTGATCCCTAAGTGTCTGCGCTACGCAGGCGACACAATAAGGGCCTGAACGCATATGAATTAGTATTGAATTTACTTATTTCACTGTTAAAATACTAATGACTAAATGTATTTTATAAATAAATTTTAATATATAATTACCGTATTATTTAACATCAACAATATAGTCTTCTGACCAGGCCATACATATAAAAGGGCAAGGTCTAGGCAGGTTAAACTCATTCTCCAGACAGAATTCATTTAGTCGTATAATGAAATAGTGAAACCTCTATAAAATCAAAAAATATATACAAAATGTTATGTCATTTAGTTGTATAATTATATGGTGAAACCTCTAGACAATCTAATTTATAAAAATGAAGGCCCTCGATCGGGTACAAACGATTTTATTTATATTTACATTATACATATATAGGAAACTGCTGGACAACTGGCATACTTTGCTTTACAGTCTGGCACTTTCACTATATACATGTATACAGTTATTTTATAAATTTCTTCCCAAAACTCGATTTGTTTTACCCGAGACTCGATTTTCTACTCGATTTTCTCTTCTCGAAACTCGATAATGTCAACTCAAACTTTATTTTCTCTACTCGATACTCGATAATGTCAACTCGAATCTCCATACTTCCAACTCGAAACTCGAGAAAGACAACAGATCGACTAAAAAAAGGATAATGTCAGCTTGTGACTAGATTTTAATATTTTGTAAACAGATTTAAACTTCAACACATAGTCTACTAGTTCTTATCTACAAACAAACAAGCGCTGTTTTCTGCAGCTATCTGTGACTATGTTGTTATGTGGGTAGGTAGGCGAGGGTGCGTGCCACCAGATCTCCATAATAACTGATTGGCCCCACTTAAATTTCAGGCTGGCTACGGGCAAGTCATGAACGTAAAGCGGATGTTACCCTGTATTAAAGTATACCCTCCGAGCAAGTGAAAGAACCATAGGAATCTGTTCGTATATGTTCCCAGATGCCGATGTATCTTTTCCTCTCTCTGGGGCGGTTCTAAACAACATAAATTGTATTGAGCCGTTTAACAACATTCATTTCAATAAACAATGTAAATGAAGCATGTATATGTAACATATGCATAAAGACGGAGTTTTTAATCTTTAAAATGACTATGTTTAACAAAGGACCTTTTCTCTTTAAAATACTGTTTACTTTTTCTGATATATGGCGAGCTAGTCTGCTACAATCAGAACTGCATCGTCGAGTTCCGTCATAGCTAGTGTTTAACGCTTTACTAAGGAAGTCGGCTAGACGCGCATGCTGTGTACCTTTACTAATTGTACCTTTGGCTGTTTCGCTGCTAATTCGCTCAGTCTTTTCTTGAAGGTATCCACAGACGGTGTCGAAAGCACGGTCTTCTTTAATTCGTACCATGGATAAACAACCCTATGGCTAAAAAAGTTGTTCCTAACAATATTTTTTTCATTATTATTATGCAGTATCCTGGCGTTAACAGTTCTCGATGGTCTAAGCGATCGCCAATTCAAAATAAACACAAACACAAACACGCGTCTTACCTGTCTCAATTTCCCTCCAGCGAAAACAGCAAAGTAACCAATAAATTTCGCATCTTTCCAATTTCAAAATTTCAAAATGTGTAATGTGTCAGTCAAAATTAAAAGTATCACACACAATTGTCTATAGATATACATGTATATTAAATGCAAAAACAGCCAGGCAATACTTACCAAGTCAAAGTTTCTTTCGTCTATAAACAATTTAATAATTATATGATGTTATACGGGGAAAAAATACATAACCTAGATTCCAAGGTTTATTTTTTACATTCAGTGATGTTTTTAAAGAATATAAAATTATATTCGTTTTTTATTTGATATTTTTAGGTAACTCATGTATATATATATATATGACCAAAGTTGACTTCCATAGAATTTTTTCTCAAATACCTTTTCAGCAAGCACCGGCTGTTCTATTTTTAGCAACATGATACACTTTCAGTTGATGCAAGTAGGACGTTAATAACTCGATTTATAACATTTTAAACAGAGGAAATCTCTACCCAGAGTACACCCGTGCCTCGTTTTATAGCGAGCACAGCTCGCAAGCGAGCTTCTATGGTATCACATAAAAGAATCAAGCAACAATGAATAAATCAATTTATCACAGCTCATACGGTGTGGGAGTGGAATAACACCATTCTATATTTTCGATATATCACTAGTGCTAGAAGTACACATCAGCACAAAATATAGATGTGGAGTGCGTGGTCCAGTGGTAGAGCGCCTAACTCCTGATAGAGAGGTCGTGGGTTCGATCCTTCGTCGCGACCACGTTATTTATCCTTGAGCAAGATAATTAATCCACATTGCTTAGTACTGGTTTTACCCAGGAAGCCATCGAGAGTGATTAATCCTAGTTGCAATTACTTGTTTCGCAATCGATGTTTAAACAAATATAAGTGTTCACATGTAACGGATGCTTGTGCATTAGCGTGTGCATTACAACAGAGACAAACGTCTCACTGCTACCATGTGATTGCGTTATCAAAGTGAAAAACTTAAAGCTACCTTACTATTACATGTGCAATTATGAAAACCATATAGGCAGCGAATAAACCCATCGATTAGTGTATAACACGGCGGTATTTACGAGAATACCGCATTATAAATGGGTATTATTGCATTAAAAGGTATTATTCCATTAAAATACAGATTTGCACTTATTCCATTCCAATACTTGCGGTTCTTACGGTTTCATTATGCTCCGTAAAAAATCCCGGACGTGAAGATCCCGGAAATATTGCCGCATTCTACACTTTAGTAGACTGCTCTACGAAAACGTCATTTGAGGCAATAAAACGGCAAGCTTTGAACATTGAAAAATATGTGTTTATACCCATTGTGTCCGACAGGTGTCGTTGCGCGACTGACCTTGTGATTCTGCGCAAGGCAGGTAATCAATGGCGGTGTAAACAATAATACCGTCTGCTGCGAGTTATATTTTGGGGAAGACTAGCCACTATCTTCTAATTTTGACAGGTTTCCATATACACGTACCCGTGTCAGATCCATAATTAGACCAATATCTGTCACAAGTTGACCGATATAATTTATATAATAGTTTGTCGCTACCTCGTGAGTAGCTCGTGGCTAATTAGCATAATGCCTATTTATAAATCGAAAATGAAAGTCAAAAGTCATGAAAGAGAAAGCGTTATGTTTAGATGGTAAAATGATGGTAAATAAAAGCATTAGGTTACTTATTAAACTATGAACTCCTGTGTTTGTACAAACAAATAATTTGTTACAAAATGATTTATAAACAATTTATTGAAATATAAAGTAATCCGTAGGCGGTTATGCGTATCCGTATGTAGACAAAAGCCATATTTTGCTGTAATGCGTCTTAGTATAGAGGCCTATCGTCAGTTGTGACGTAGCCGGTGTCTGTATAGAATGTGTTTATACCATTCAAGTTTTTTAGACGGGTTCCCTAGGAATTTAAGTTGTATTGCATGCTTATTGTCGGCTACATGATTCACAGTCTGTTAACCATAGACATATTCTAAAGCCATATATAAGCCTATTGTTGGGGGCGCTAGTTTCAGCCAAAGTTTTTTTTTACTTTTAAAGATAAAATTAATCTACTACCTAAATAAAGAGTATGATAATGGACCTTTGGAAACGGCCGAGCACGACACATACGAAATATTGCAGTCTCGGTTTGATTGAGACTGTTCATGAGTGGTAGTGAAATATGCTAGCTACCGCTCACGCCCTCTAGCCCCGGGTTGAGCACAACTCAATATTCATAAAATCAACAGCACACAATTTTAACCATCCCGAAGATGGCATGCATATGGCGGTGGACATGGAGTTATCCTTCTTTAACGTATTCCCCATGTCGTACGGCGTAGTTGTATATCAGTGAAACAGACATTTTAGTGGTAAATAATTTTTCAAAATTGGTTGAGAAATAAAAATTTCATGTGCGAAAGCTGTTTTGATGGGTATATTCAATGTAAAATTCTGCTGAATGAAAAATTGGAAAAAAAACATTTTTAATTTTTTTTTTCAAAAATGGTTTTAAATGGTTGGATATCAGTAAATTAAGACACCCTGAAAGTTTTATAGCAAAATATGAAGGATTACTGAAGTTATTTGAAATTTCGTAATTTCCGCTGTCCCACCAAGAACTTTACATAGGAAAAGTAAAAGTCCCATCAAAAAACATTTTGGTTGTAAAATATGTATTTCTCAAACGATTTATAAAAGTAACGTAGTTTTATTTACCACTAAAAATGCCAGTTCTAATGATATATAACTGATGTACGTATTATTTAAATTGCTTTAAGTTACTTCAGAAAACCCTTTGGCTGAAACAAGCGCCCCAAACAATAGTATGCGCTGTCAAAAATGTCGATAATGACTATGATCACTTATGATGACTATGATTTATTTCAACTCGTTAGCAAAATGATATAACGATCGGCAAGAGCCTCGTTTAATAAATTCAATAATACATTCAATAATGAATGAGTACTCATGTAAGATCCTCTATATATAAATGCAATAGGTTGACGATCTGAAACAAGAAACCTGCTGCAAAGCACCATTAATACATTGAATGATCTATTCTGAATCAGCTAAAGATAAGAAAAATTCTCATTTTCAAATTCCGTAAGTACAGTATGGGACAAATCCGTCAAATACAGGTCCCAAAACAACGTCACAACTGTCAGTTTGCGTCACAATATTGACGTCACCTCACGTTTGTTTTCGTAAGTTGGATGAGATTTCATTCGAACAAAGTCGTAAAATACAGGTATCGGTGTGTATTTTCGCGAGGGGTATACACTTGGTTTTTAAAACGCCTCCCTTCGCTCGGCTATCACATCATTGGGGGCACTCCTCATTTTCGCATGAATGTCCATGTTGTAAATCAGAAAGTAATCAACTAAGCATCTTTTAGGTCCATGGATGGTATTTATAATACAATTTATTATGAAGCACATGTTTGATGTTTTTTTCAGTTTTGAGTACTTCTAAGTTTATTTTGGTGTATTGGAATATGCATTCTTTGTTTTTTTTGAAGCCTATAAATAGAAAAATGCTAACCTATCAAAAACTTCCAAAAAGTAGGTAAAATGGCTGATTTTGACTCACGGGGTGATCAGCATGGAATAACTTTTTAAAACGCCGGAGTAGGTATGTAAAACTTAGCATTTCCTGATGTGCAAGAGCATAGCATAGCGTAACGAAGAAATCAGAAGCGGGACGGGTGACCGAGGCTTCGTTACGCTATGCTACACGGATCCAGAACCAGGGCCTGGGGAAACCTCTCATTTTGGGCGATTTTGACGAGATTTTGAGAGATTCAACGAGATTTTCAAAACACTTATTTCTAAATTAATTTCATAAAAATTTCTTACTTTTAACTTTTGAGAAGCAGCATGTGACGTCAAAAATGGTAACAGGTGCATCAACAATTGACGTTGTACGTTTATTTACAACATGACGTCATGCAAACATCAACTTTATGCACGTGAAAAAAACGCGCTAATAAATTGGACTAATCGCTAGTGGGCGCTTTAATTGGCCTAATCTGCCCAGACCGATATCTGCAAGTAAGACATATGCATGATACGGTCTAGCTGGCCGAGACTAGCGCAAAACGTCAAGCGCTTCAGAGACTCAGAAAACAGATAGATGTGCTTCACACGAGCGTTCTCGCCTTTAGTCTCTGCCAGCTAGACCGTATCATATGCATATGTCTTACTTGCAGATATCGATCTGGGTAGATTAGGCCCATTAAAGCGCCTACTAGCGATTAGTACAATTTGTTCGCGCGTTTTATTCACGAGCATAAAGCATTCGCCACATCTCGTACACAGGTTCGCAGCATAACGCGAATGTAATACGCAGGTTTCCATATTGGTTACGTCATACTAGCGTGACGCGCGTCGGATTCCCGCCAAAACGAATTTGCATTCAAAATCAAAGTTATCTTCAACATTTTGCAATGTCATTTAGCCGATTGCTCCATCTATAGTTTATTTACGTGAAAGCAGCGATAAAACCTTCAACTACATTGTATAAAACAAACACTCAACGCAAATTACACACCAGCACGTGTGGGTAGCGTTTGTATTGTTTACATAGCAACAGTGCACTATTTTCTGTGGCGTTGCCTTCCGGCTAACAGAATGTAAAGATTTTGAACATACCGAAAGTAGTATAATAATGAGGGGTACCAGGCCAGTTTTCCCTCGCGGGGAACGAGAAAAACTAATGAAATATGCCAGGGGGGACTCAGGCGTAACTCTCATTCACACCAAGATCTAAATGTAAGTCACGCCTAAATCAACACCAAAATATTTCATTAGTTTTCTCAAGCACCCCGCTCAGGGAAACTCGCCTGATACCCCTCATTATTATACTACTAATCAATCCGGTTTGTCACTTTAATAACATAACATTTGCAACTCGTTAAGCAAAGTCAGGCGGAACCGGGCAGTAGTCTTCATCATCGCTCTGCATAGTTAAAGATATTATTTAGGAGAGCGCAATTTTATTTTATGTCTACTTTCACCGAATCTACTTTCGGCGAAGTTTTTCAATAACATTTGCAACTCGTTAAGCAAAGTCAGACGGAACCGGGCAGTAGTCTTCATCATCGCTCTGCATATCATTTTTTACCATGGAGTATTTTATTTTCCTACACTTTGCTATTTTGTATTTCAGTTCAAGAAGCTCTTCTCTGTTTCCGGCCAGCTCACGTTCATAATTATCCATTTCAACCAGCAATCGCCTTTTATTGGTGTCCAGAAAATCATCACGGACTACCTCATATTCTACTTGGAGTTGCTTACCTCTTTGAATGCTACTCAACTATTACAAGTAACTGTATGCTAACGTATCTTGTCCGTTATCTGGTATGTACCGTTTATTATCATAAGCTGATAAACTTTTTTTATTTATTGCATAGCTGCTTATGTTATGCTTTTGTTATCTAATAACTTTCATCTCGTGGTGAGCTTCTGTTGTCGTAAACAAAATCTTTTTGTAATCGTCATGTGCTATCTGTTTTTTAACAACACACTTTTTAACGCCCTTACATTTCTTTGCGCTAACCTCATTATCTAGCACATACGAATATAGTTTACTTCGCAACCCAACAAATTCAACAATAGGCATACCGCACGTTTCATCTTTCATCTTGCCAATAACCTTTTTATTATCATTAAAATGAAACTGACTTTTCGGATCAAAGTTCTTTATCCTTGTTTAAGTCCGCATACATATCTTTTGTTTTTATTTCATAACACAAGGAATCGGTATCAGTAAATAATAACTTAGCTTTTTTATCATATTTGTTTTTGATATAGTTGTAATGAAAATCATACATCAAATACTTTGACAAGTCTAAAATACACATGCCAACATAACAAGGACGATTTAAAACTAATCGTTCTTTTATCCTGTTTATAGCTAATAAATTTTCATTAAACATTTTACAAGAAATAAATGAAGGTCTTGCTGCATATTTTAAAAGAACCTACTCGTCGTGAGTCAATTTAACATTAATTCTTTTTCTCAAATTTTCCATAGTTTTACCAAAAACTGAATTGTTCATCAGTTTGAAGAAATCCTTTTCAAAAGCATTTTTACCAGCTGTTCTCTTGGCAGTATTAAAGTCTATGTATGTTTTCAACCACTTTGATTCGTCGAACTGTAGTATTCGATGTATTTTTGTTACCTTCAATCCAAGCTTTTTATACAATTCTAAGTTTCTAAAATGCACGACATACTTTTCTTTATTTTTCAACGTCGTAACAAGCTTATTAACATTACAATGTCCTAAATTAAACTTTTGTTTTAAATTTTTACAATAGTCTGACAACCACTCATCTTTGATATTTAAACTTTCCGGGGCGAGAGGATAATCATTATGCGAGTCATGCAGTTTCTCAGGATACTCGATATCACACTCAACAATGTAATTTGATTTTCCTTTTTCAATCGTATCAACCCACTTGAAGTTGCCAGTAGGCAACGGTTGACACATAGCCCACCCGTACAAGTTATTAGCATCGAGATATATGATATACTTGCTTTCTTTTTTCTTGTCATAGTTTTTCATATATTTATTGTTAGCCTGTGAATATCTGTTTGCGATATAACTTGTGCCGCCTCTTAATCCTTTTTCCACAAACAAATATTGATCAATATCAGTGATTAAGTCAAGTTGAATACCAGTCATCTTAAGGCATGCATCCCAGGCTAAACCAGGACTACTGAAGTAATGACAAGGATCTAATTTGTAATACTCAATGCACATTTTTCTAAAGTTTTCAAAAACATCTGTTAGCAACAGCACATCAGTCTTGAGATACAGATCATGATATTCTCCCATATTTTTAATCTTAAATGTTTTCCATATTTTTTTAGCGTGTTCGTAATCTGCATCTGAAATATGCTCATCATTTAATTGAGAATAAAAGCTATCTTTGCCAGGTAACTTAGTATCCTCGAAGCGTTCAAAACTGCTCATGTAATCATAAGGATAAACACCTTTTCGTTTTATTAATTCTAGCTTATCATCAAAGTATTCCTGAGAGATGTATTGAAACGACGGAACGTTTTTTACCAGATTATCTAATGATTGGGACATGAATTGGAAACTGTCAATAAACACTAAACTTTTTCCTAACATGAAAGCCATGTACTTTTCCATGTTATTCGGTATAACATATATGTTTCGTTTAAACTTCCCGATGTGTTGCATTATGAAGTGAGAGTCATATCCTCTCAAGTTATGAAACACAACAGGTATTTTTCTAGTTAACCTGAAATTAATATTACATATGTCATGAGCGCTTCCTCTATACTTTCCAGTTATATGGCAATGGTCTCTTACTTTTCTGATGGAGTTTTCATATGCCACTGTATAACCCTAGTCACCTTTTTTATAGTTGTTGCAAAACCATTACCACAAATATGACATGATTTAGATTTTTGGAATCTAGCTTCTTCTTCCTGTGACATTACCAGATCTTTTTTAAAGTGTGCATTCATAGTTTTCTTGCACCACTTTTCTTCTTCTATCATTTTTTCTAAAAACTTGTAAACAGCGTTTGGTCCTCTATACGTTACAACTGGTTTTGAATACTGATCATCATAGCAACAAACAACCTTATACCCATAACTGCAATCAATATGTTTTTGATATTCTTCTGTATGTGATTTTTTAGGATTGTTTGATACTGAAGAAATACTTTCGGTTACTGCTTCAAAATCAGCATATATAACAAACGGAACCATTAGCTGCCTGTCATAGTTTTTAAACTTAACCTTTTCCTCTTTCTCAGGCATTTTTATTGCTTGTTTTCCATTAAGTGAAAGGCAATCAGGCTTATGTTTTTCTAAAACTCTTTCTGATGTAAAGCATTGTAGACATGTTTTACAAAACCATTTTCTTTCCTTGCGTGCTGTTTGATTATACATCAAACTGTTTAAAATCTTTTAACACATATAATGATTTTTTTCTTTTTCAGTAATTAAAAGCATATCACATGTTTTTTCTACTTTATTTTTTGATATGTACAAAGGATATACTTGATTATCTTCATATCCAAATATGTTAAAACAAATGTTGTTTTGTTTTTCTATTTTTGGGATTTGTTTGACAGTAACAGGAAATGTAATTCCTTCATAATTTAGATCTCCAATATATTTTTTGTACTTTGTTATTCTTTGTGGTTTATTATTAGCAGGAAATTCATAAGCCAAATGGCACCATCTGAAGCATTCGTTATCTTTTTCATTTTTTATATTTATTAATCCTTTTTTAGAATTAGCAAGTTCTTTTGATAAATCCAAAAAGAGCTACCCCGTAAAGGCTTATACTGTATTCGATTTATATAGTGTGCGTCTAGTGTCTCAATTACCCAACCACTTCCCATTTGAATCCAATTTCCAATTCTGTTTATAATTTCCTCGCGTGCTTTATCCAGCGCCTCGATAATATTATATTCTGTTAATATTGTCGCCGCTTTAGAATTTAAAGTAAGCTGTTTTGTATGTGGTTGCGGGACCTGTTGCTATGTCTCCCATCGATGTTTTTTTAAAAGTAAGTTTTACATCAACACTTAATTTAAATCCACCTGTTTTTCTTAGTTCTTGTTTAAGAAAGTTCACAACTCTTGATTGTGTTTTTTGTAGTTGTCTGAGCGGATCATTACTGACAACATTTACTTTAAAAACCCTGTTATACTGTTTTGGGGATGTTTCAATTTCTTGGATACTCATTATTATAATATTACATAAGATTATTTCTTTAAGCCCCTATTAATTAATTAAGTAATTAATTAATTAAATAACATTATTTTATTTAATATTTTCACCCTCGTCGGCGTCCCCATCGATATCCTCGTCGGCGTCCTCATCGGTGTCCTCACCGGTATCCTCATCAGTAACCTCATAAATATGTTCACCGGTGTCCTCGTTAGTAACCTCATCCAAGAGATCATCTATTTCATTATCCAGGAGAATGTCTAAGTATCTCCGAAAGCATTTTTCTTCAAGAACTCAATTATCTATCATCTGACTTATTTTTACATGATATTTGCAGTATCTATCAAAATCAACAGTTTCAAGATCACCTCCAGCTGCCAGTGATTTTATTTTTATCCTGTATTTGCAATAGTTTATAAACTCGTCTTTATCAAAAACTTCTGCATCAATCATTTCTTTTAAACTTTTGACAAACGTTTCAAAATCCTCGTAACATCCGATATCAGTATTAATCACATGAGCTTTTTCTAGATTGCTGATTAGATTATCTCTGAACAACTCAACATTTTCAAACATTACTTTTAATTGTGTTTCATTAAAAATCTTGATTTCTTTTTCTGCTAGATCTGTGAGAAGCTTTACAGCATTGCACTCAATCTCAGTTTTTATTGCCCAATCTTTTTTAAAAGCTGCAATATCATCTGAAAATCATTGCATGTGAACTGTCTCAAACTCTTTGATAAGTTCATTTGTCTTGGTTAAAAGAGCCTGCTCGTAAGCAGCTACTTTCTCATAAACCTTTTGTTCCTCTTCAAAATGTTTTCTTTCTTCTTCCGCATAACTGTAAATACTCATATATTAAAGATGACTTTATTTTTATTTATCCGTACATAATAATTTTAATTCCTTTGTCTAACAAAATGCTGTAGTAAGCAATAAAAGAATCTTTGTAAACTGTTGGATGGTAACTGGTTGCCTCTGAAATTTGTTTTTTACAAAAAGCACGCATTTTGTTTATATCTCCTTTTTTTTATTTTATATGACAGTTTTAGTTGTTTTATCATTGTTATGATTCTTTCTGTCAAATCTTGAAAGTTTGAAAAAATTAAAAGCTGTGCATCTAAATTACTCGCATCTTCGAAATCAATAGTTTTTGCATGTTTCATTTGTTCTGCCTTGAAGTATTCTACTTCTTTATTATTCATATCTTCAAAATCAATAGTTTTTGCATGTTCCGTTTGATCTTTCTTAAAGTTTTTGATTTTCTTTTCTATACGTTCCATTTATATAATTACATAAGATAATATTTCTTTAAGCCTATATTTTAAAAATATAATTCTATATTATATTATAATGAATTGCAAATATTGTGAAAGAGTTTTAGATATTATTGATCCTCCTGAGGTGTGCTCAGATTGCATCTTATTTTACGCAACTAATAAAAAGAAGCTTTGTAAATATTGTACCAGAGCCAAACTGTGTTACAAGTGTACTTACGCGAGTGTGAATTGTAACGATACTTGTGAAGTGTTTGATAACGAGCGTGTTTGTCTTAAGTGTGGCACACACAACGGTTACAATCTTATTGCAGGTTACAATTACAGCCAAAAGAAAACTATTTACCACAGAAAGTACCATTTGGATAAATACTTGGTAGAATATGATTTGTCTTCTGCAAATAGACAAAGATTTGAAGATTTGTTTTACAAAATTGTAAAGATTTTGGATAAAATAGAAGGTCGAAAAAGATCAATCAAATTTGAATGCATTTTTCAGAAAATATTTAAAATATTAAAAATAGAAAAAGAAACAAAACCGATTAAAACAAAATCAACCAGAGAAAAATACGATAGGATATGGAAACAAGTCAGACAAGAATTACGACTGAATGCCATGACCGTTTAACTTAAAACAGATGCTCCTAAGAAGCATCTCTACTAGCTTAATGTCCATTAAGCTTGAACCTTTTCATATACATTTCCAGAGGTTCTATTAAGTTATCATTTTTTTGAATTTCTAATATTTTATTAAGGACAATTCTAATTACCTCCTCATCATTTTCTAGTCCTGTGGTTGTTTGGACATATGATAGAAGTTGTTTGAAACTTCTATGATATGTTTTTAACAAAGTCTTTTTTTCTGCTATTCTTGTTTTACTTGCTAAAACAGCAACTACTGGAGGAACTGCGCCAACTACAGCTATGAAAACAGGAATTGCCGGAACCAATGCCAATACGGCAGTATAACCAATTATCCCACTGGCAATCTGTAATGTTGTGTTTATAATACCGCACAATTTATAACTGCGTCTGTATGCAGCTACAAGTCGTGTCAAGTGATCAATTAACTCTTCTTTGTTAGTAATTTGTGCCATGTATAATTACAGTTAGACAATAATTTAATTAAGATATTTAGAAAATAGTTGCTCATGTTCTTTGGATGATATTTTACCTATTTTTAATAATTCATCGATTATGCTATTATCTTTATTTATTAGCCGTGGACTATTATTTCCTGATTCAATACTTCCACATACTAACTCCAGAGCACTAACCAAATCATTAGGACTATTGTAATATTCAACATCAGCACAACCTCCTAAAATCTTCTTGAACTTTGAAGAACCTTTGTGAATTGGTAAACCAGATAATTTTGTTAACTCCTTAAAAGCATTCTGAGACAGCTTTGAATAAGTTTTTTTTATTATTGTAACGCTTTGTTATCAAGTCTATAAAATCATCATCTGCTTTTAGATCTAGCACAACTGCTTCTCCTTGTTTGGCAATAAGCTTGTGATGACCAACAAGCTTGGGTAAATCAATTTGCAACATTCCATAGTAGCCATCTTTGTCGACTTTATAGGAATTTTTATTTTGTTGTAATCCTTTCCCTGAAAAAACTTCACAATGCACAAGCGGTGCATCAATTCTTTCTCTATAATATTTTAAAGCTTTTGACTCGTTTGCCAAAGTGCTTTGAACTTGTTTGTATTGATCTATCGCGGTTGCATCCTTTTCTTTTTTTAGTTGTTTAGTGGCTTCAGCCCTTTCGCGACCGTTTTGTTTGATAATATCTCTAACCTGTCTGAGTATGTCTGCAAGTTTTTGGTTATCTCCAGCTACACTCGACGGTAAGGGTAAGTCATATAAATATATCACTTCTTTATTGATTTTAGCATCTAAATCACCAGTAGTTGGTTTTTCACCAAATAACTGAGGTAATCCTCGGTATGCTTCATGTTCTTGTACTTCCTCACCTATTGCTGCTGGAAGAGTGGCTAATTGCTGACTTATTTTCGGAAGAGAAGCTAACTGCTCGGTCAGCTGTTCTGACTGACTTTTTATTTCGCTAGTTACAGGTTTAAATATTTCTTTGTACAAATCACGACTAGCTTCTTTTTCTAGTCTTTTTTGAATAACTTTATTTTCAAATTCTTTAACAAGATTATTCGATATTTTCATTTTATCTGCTAATTCTTTCCATTTTAACAACGACATGTAATAATATAAGGTTAGGTTAAAATAAGATAAATTAAGATAAGTTAAGATAAGTTTTAAGATCGGTTTAATCTTCGCGCCTTAGCTGCCTCATCTTTTTGTATTTTAATCCATTCCTCCGGGGTTATGTCTTTTATTATTCCTGCAAGATTGGATATTCGCCTCGGAGTTTTTGTTTTCTTCTTAGCCACAGGTTTAACTGCTTTTTTAACTGCAGGTTTAACTGCTTTCGCTGCCTCATCTTTTTGTATTTTAATCCATTCCTCCGGGGTTATGTCTTTTATTATTCCTGCAAGATTGGATATTTGCCTCGGAGTTTTTGTTTTCTTCTTAACTGCAGGTTTAACTGCGGGTTTAGGTGCTTTTAAAAAATGTCTTATGAGTCTAATATTTGCATGCGCTTTTTCAGACTCATTTTGTTTTTTAACCAGCTTCTTTTCAAGACGTGTTATCTCACTGGGATATTCAGATTTGCTTAACATTTTATTTATGTGTTTTCGTTCTGCTTCTAATCCTAACAAATAAATAATATTTGGTAGTTCTTCTGTTTTCGACAGACTTCCTGGATTTTTCCT
Source organism: Cyrtodaria siliqua (assembly GCA_037043455.1). Taxonomy (NCBI): domain Eukaryota; kingdom Metazoa; phylum Mollusca; class Bivalvia; order Adapedonta; family Hiatellidae; genus Cyrtodaria; species Cyrtodaria siliqua. The sequence continues at coordinate 184,800 of JAWPHD010003842.1, forward strand.
TGCCGGTCTCCAAACAGCAGGATCTGCATCTTTTTGTTTTGTATGTCCTGGGATATTCATCTAAACTTTTTGTAATCCGTAATATTTAACTTGATTAACTTTAAATCATTCTGCTTCTGTTCCAAGTTGTTGACCAGGGGGATTTGTTTTATTCCACAATACACTTTAGACATTTATAATAATACTATTATCTGACTATTATTATAATGGAAATTCCAAACTATGACATGAAGACAGAAAACGGTAATTTTAAACAGATATGGAACTTCATGCCAGACTGTTGTTTTAGAATGCTTATATGTGGTAATTCAGGTTCTTGTAAGACAAACACATTAGTTCACATGTTGCTGAAACCTTTAGTTTACTACGACAAAATTTACTTGTTTGCTAAAAACTTGGAACAGTCTAAGTATCAGGTCTTGTCACAAAAACTTGAAAAGATAGCTAAAAAGAATAAAATTCCGGTCGAAGATATATTAGAATGTTCAAATGATGAAGTTATCCCTGTGAATGATTTGGATTCAGATAATCAGAAGATAGACATTTTCGACGATTATGTTTGTGAACGCAATCAAAACGATATTAATTATTTCATCCAGGGAAGACACAAAAATAGTTGTGTAATTTATTTATCTCAATCTTATTACAAAACTCCCAAAAACATTCGTTTGAACTGTTCTCATTACATCTGCTTCTGTTCCAAGTTGTTGACCAGGGGGATTTGTTTTATTCCACAATACACTTTAGACATTTATAATAATACTGTTCAAATGATGAAGTTATCCCTGTGAATGATTTGGATTCAGATAATCAGAAGATAGACATTTTCGACGATTATGTTTGTGAACGCAATCAAAACGATATTAATTATTTCATCCAGGGAAGACACAAAAATAGTTGTGTAATTTATTTATCTCAATCTTATTACAAAACTCCCAAAAACATTCGTTTGAACTGTTCTCATTACATCTTCTTTGCAACTCCGGTTAATCGCGAGCTGGGTATGCTTTCCAAAGAACAAGATGTCAGCAAAGAGCAGTACAGAAAAGCGACTGACAAGCACTACGATTTTCTGTATCTGGATCGCCCGAGGAAGTTGATCAAAAGAAACTTCACTGGTGATATTTAATCTAATCATATTATATATAATGGGGCTTTTTAATGATCTTGGCGAGGAAGTTACTGGCAGTGTTAATATTACAAATTTTGGTATTGTGCTGTCTGAGTATGTAAAACAAAAACATTTGGTTAATTATCTTCACAAGGGTAGAAACCAGGAAAATGTTTTGAGAAGTGATCTTGACATGAATAAAAATAAAATTATCAATGTTGGCAATCCGACAAAAGCAGATGATGCAGTAACAAGGCAATATGCTCAAAGAAGAATAGCAAAGATCATACGTGATTACAATATTGATAAAATTCCAGACATGATAAAAAATTTGACAACAGGTGTTGAAGATAAACTAAGTCTGATACAAACAAAGCTACAAGCAAACCGCGAGAAAATGCTTGAAATTCAAAACGGATTGGAAGATGAAATAAATTTTTTGAGTGATGCTTTGAAAGAGTTAGAAAAGAAAGAAGATGTATTGGAAGAGAGTGAAAACTTCAAGAAATTAAGTGAACAAATAAGAACTGGTGTTCAAAACATTAATACACGGATCGGAGAAATCAATAAACAAATGGTTGATAACAATGAACTAGAAACTGCTATCGCTGATGCTTCAAAACAAATGAGAATTGCTTTTACTACTGAAATAACTCAAATTAAAATATTAAATGAGCAGATAAACACCAACGTTGCTGATATCAACAAAGAATTTGAAGACATCAAAAAGAAAATGGTTGACGGTAAGTCGCTAGAGACTGCTTTGAGCAAACTCGTTGACACTGATAAACTTGAGTCTGCGCTGAGCAAACTGGTTAACACCGATAAACTTGAGACTGCTATTGATGATGTTTCAAAGCAATTGAAAGCTGCTCAGGATGAAAGAAGCAAAGCTTTTGATGGCGAAATAGCTTTTCTCAAAGAGCATAATCAAAAGTCTGATAGCCGGCACACAGCAGTTATTGGTATAATTGACGGGTTGAAAGTAAAAGTAGACTATTTAAGTCGGATTCTACTTTTTGAATATACGATAGATGGAATAAGTATTATTCAAGATCGTGATGATATTTCTAATAGTTTTGTGTCGCATCCGACACAAAAACCACTTGAAAGAACCTGGCATGCGAACGATTTTCTGCCTGCGTTTACTTCTGTAGCCAATCCGCTTATAAAAGGTGAAGAATATTATAAAAAACTTTATCCGGATAATTTTACAATTCTTAAAGAAGGTCGTTATGTATTTGAGATAGATTTTACTTACACAGGAGCAGATGTAGAACAATTCCTTATTTTTTCGACTCAGGGTAGTACTGAAAAGTATCTTAACCCAATAATAAAACATGACAAACGAATAGTAAAAGAAACATTTGAATTATATCTCAAACCGTCATTTAGTATTATTTTCATATCAAAAATAGAACACAACACTACATAAGTTTTCAATTTTGAAAAATGAAGTTATAAACTATTTTACATACCGGAATAATTAGTATTAATAAAATTTATCCATCCTATATTATATGGAACAAAAAATTGTATTATCATCAGAGAAAGCGTCAATAATTAATAATACACCGAGTAATTTTACGACTGTATTTGACAGACCATTAATATTAGGTAAGAACAAACAGTATGGTATTGGACTCGATAAGATTAATTCCATGACTTACTCATGGTATAATATTAGCGAGGATTTTAATAACAAAGTGATAAGGTATCACAATGGAACAGATTGGAAAAGTATTATTTTTACAAATGGAAATTACAGTTATGGTGATATTGATAATTACATAAAAGAAGCATTGGCTGTAAACAATGACTTAACCGATGACTCACCCATCCCGATAAGAATTGAGTTTGCTTTATCAAGTTTCAAATGTTTGGTTACCATCCATAATAATTTCATGCTTGATTTAAGAGAAACAAACGTTCACACCTTAATCGGGTTTGACAAAGATGCGGTTATCAGAGAAACTAAATTTGGAACTGTAACACCAAACATAACAAATTCTATTGAGATACATTGTATATCCACTGTGATTTGATAAGTAATTCTATTGTTGATGGATCATACGGGGATGTTATTTATGAAATAAGCACAGCTGATCTTACGAGATCATATCCGTTCAAAGATGAACCGATAAGAGTCGGGTTCTGTGAAGTAAACAAAACAATCATTAACAGTATTAATATTTACATTACCGATTTCTCCGGTAAAATTATTAATCTTAATGGTGTCCACACATCATTTCGATTTGTTTTGAAGGAATTAATGTAACATAAGTTATATGGCACGTTTAAAAATGTTTATGACACTAGTACGGGAACATATACTCAAGTTGACCGATTAACTGGAGCTGGCATATTTGACATTTTTTTCAAAAGTCGGATCAAAGATATTCAGCGAGTCTGTGAAAACAGCAGGCAAAAAGGCATTAGAAACTGCTGGAAAACAAATCTTAGAAAGTGGTTCTAGAAAACTTGGAGACGAAGTAGGAAAAATGGCTGCCGATAAGTTAGTTTCAGTTATTAAGCCTAAACCAAAAGGTGAGATAATTTTAAAAGAACTTACAAAGGCTGATAACAAAAAAGAAGTTGTAGCTGAAACTGAAGAAGATGTAAATGAAAAATTAACAGATTACTATCCGGAAGGGGAATTCATGCAAGAATTAATCGATTAATTAATAAAAAATAATCTAATTACTAGTATATATAGATGTTTCGAAGTGAAAAATATAATACCCGATATGAACATGTACCTATTCAGTTAGATACTCCTATAGTACAACCAGGAAATGCTACCAGGCAAATGAAAAGTGGTTATCAGTTTACACTAAATGATAGAAGTTCTCACTTTGATTGGTATAATGCATATTTTGAAATCAGTTTTCAAGTAAACAAACTTGCTGATGGAGCCGCTTTCGCAGCCGCCGATGAAATTGCTCTAATTAATGATGCAGCTTCATTGATTAATCAAATGCAAGTAAGGCAAAATGGAAAAATAGTTTACGATGGAAATAATCTTCACAGATTTGTTAATGTCAAAAAATTGCTTGAAATTTCTGACGATTATGCAAAAACAACCGGAACAAACGAATACTTTTATTTAGATACCACGGCTGTGGCAGAATCTCGAGACGATCAAGCTGGTTATAACCTAGGATTTACTGCTCGTCATTCTTTAATCATAACTAATCAAAAAGTTGACTCTATAATCCCATTAAATAAATATTCCTTCTTTGGAGGTTTGGAAACAAACATGCTTTCTCCTAGTCAGATTCAAATCAGCTTGCAACTGACAGATGATAATACGCTAATTTTCAAAGCTGGTGGTGATGATGGTAGAGTAGTTATTCATAAATTAGTTTTATGGATGCCTAGAATGATATTTAACCCAGATGGTTTAGCTTATGTTATGTCAAATCGTATGACATCAACAGAATGGTTTTACCTCCGTGAGATGGTACAAGAAAGCGGAAGCAGCCAAGCGACCGAGACCGTATTTAGAATAGTGAGTGGTGTTAAAAATCCGAGGCACGTTTTTGTTTATCTGCAAAGGTCAGACAAGACTTCTTCTCAAACACAAAATCCTCATCTTTTGGATACGTTTAAGGTAAATGCTGCTAATACTAATTGTTATTTACAATCAGCTAAATTGGCAGTTGGAAATGGAGTTTATTATCCAGAAACCGAATACAGCCATGATAATATTACAAGAATATTCAGAGATGTTATTAATTATTCTTACAAGCAAAATGATAAAAACACTGGAACTTTACTAAACGCGAGTAATTTTAAAACTCTTTTTGGGATGATACATTTCGATTTGAGTTGCAAGGGAAATAAAGTCAGTATTGATCCGAAACAGCTAAGTTTGAGATATAGGCTAAATATACCTCCTGCTGCTCCATATATAGTTTATGCTTTGATCTTATACGAGGAAAATGTTGTTATTGATACTGTTGGAAATGAACTAGTTATTGTTTAATCTAACTTATAATATATATGACTTACGTAAATTATTCAGTAAATTTATCAGACGGTCAGAAACGAAGTCTGGCAAAAGCATATGAAAACAAAAGTGAATTAACGCTCAGGCTAAAAAATAACCAACTTACTGGAAACTTTCCTTTGCTGCTTACAGCTACCCAGATTAACAGTATTAACAAGGCTAAATCTGGCGGGCAGGGATTAGACATAAATATATCAAAATCGCAAATGAGATCTCAGTCTAAGAATGGAGGCTTTTTAGGTGCATTAGCTGGTTTGCTAACTAAAACAATTTTACCAACAGTTGCTAAATTTGTTCCAAAAGTATTAGGACCTCTAGCAACAGGAGCACTTAGTGGTCTGGCTAGTACTGGAATTGGTAAACTATTCGGAAATGGGATGGTAACTATTCCTAGTGGTAAAAAGCAAGCACTACTACTTGAATCAAATAATGCATTAACACTACCACAAATAAACAAGATAATAAAATCCAAAGGTTGTTGCCCTATTAAACTGACAAGGCAACAACAACAAGACGGGGGATTTCTCGGACTGCTTGCATCACTAGGAATTCCATTGATTGGATCTCTTATTAGTGGTTTAACTGGAAAAGGTTTGCAAGTAGGTAAAAAAGGAAAAGGGCTAAGAGTTGATCGTGGAAAAGGTTTGCAAGTAGACTCCCAAATTAGACCGTACAGAAGTATTCCATTCATAAATTATTATTTTTTTTAAAAATAAACCTATCTCTAACTTAGATATAATAAAATGGGTCAAGCAGCTAGGAATACAGAAATTCAGGGGAGTGTTTAGCAAGAATAAATTACCAACAAAACAAAATAAACAAGAATGTGGTATTATTAATCTTGATGATTATATCGGACCTGGTACACACTGGACTTGTTACTCTATGATAATTATTACTTCGATCCGTTTGGCTTGAGCCCATCAGAAGAAGTTTTAAATTACATACCTAATATAAAATACAACACCATTCAATATCAAGATAAAACAAACGTCCTGTGCGGATATTTCTGTTTGTACTTTGTCAAAAAGTTGCAAGAAGGAAATAGTGTGTACGATATTCTTTACAAATTATTAAAACCATACAAACCAACAGAAAATGAAAACATTATAAAATCATATTTTGTAAATGAAGTTTAATCTAATCATATTATATATGAGTTACTGTATAAAAGAAAAAATGGTTACTGAAAATGTCGATCCTAAGTATGTTTTAGCAAAAAATGGTAGAAAACTGTTAAGAGCAACTTGTGCGTCTTGTGGTATTACTAAAACAAAGTTTGTTAAAAACACAGAAGGTGGAAATATTGATATTCATAAAGCTTTGCTCCTTTTGCTACCCAAAAAAGGGCTAACACTTCCTGGTTATAAATATTGCGGTCACGGTAATCCGCTTGACGGTGGAGAACCTTCAAATGAATTAGATGCTGTTTGCAAAGATCATGATATTTGTTATGATGAAAATCCTAGTAATAAATCAATGTGTGATAAAAACATGCTTACTGGTTTAAAATCTAGTAAGTCTAAAACTATTGGAGAAAAGATTGCTAAGAATTTGATAGTCAAGCCTGTAATTAGTGCAAAATATATACTAGGACTTGGAGAGCCAAAAAACGAGAAATGGCGTTGAAATGGACTGACAAGTTAGCAGATGAACTTCATAAGCCTATACGAAGAAAGTTCACTCAACGCCGTGTGATTGTTAATGAAATTGATAAAATATGGTCTGCTGACTTGGTTGACATGCAATCGTTTTCAAAGTATAATAAAGGTACTAAATACTTGCTTACTGTTATTGATTTATTTAGTAAATTTGCTTGGGTTGTACCCGTTCCAAATAAAACTGGTTTAGAAATTACCAAAGCGTTCAAACAGATAATCAGTACAGGAAGATAGTGTAAATTGTTGTGGGTTGATCAAGGTGTGGAATTTTACAACAAGACGTTTAAGCAATTTCTTGATGATAATAATATCAAAATGTATCACACTTTTAATTTCGGAAAAGCTGTAGTAATTGAACGATTTAACAGAACATTAAAAGAAAAGATGCGGAAATATTTTACAGCAAACAATACAAACACATATTTAGACGTGCTTCAGACGATGGTTGATAAGTATAATAATACAAAACATCGGAGTATTAAAATGGCGCCGATTGAGGCTAGTGATGAGAAAAATAAAGGAACGGTATATTTCAACTTGTATGGAAAAATGAGAAGTAATCAAATTAAGCCAAAGTTTAAAATAGGGGATAACGTTAGAATCAGCAAATATAAAAGAACGTTTGAGAAAGGTTATACCCCGAATTGGACTGAAGAAATATTTGTTGTTGATAAAATTCAAAACACAAATCCTGTGACATACAAAATAAAAGATTTAAACAATGAAAACATTGATGGAAGCTTTTATGAATTAGAAATGATAAAAGCAAAGCAAGAAATATTCAGGATTGAAAAAGTAATACGACGTGATTAAAAAAGAAACAAGCGTTGATTAAATGGAAGGGTTACAATGAAGATTTCAATAGTTGGGTTCCATTCAAGGATATTGAAAATATTAAATAATATCTTGAACTGAAATACAAAATAGCAAAGAGTAGAAAAATTAAATACTCCATGGTAAAAAATGATATGCAGAGTGATGATGAAGACTACTGCCCGGTTCCGTCTGACTTTGCCTAATGAGTTGCAAATGTTATTGAAAAACTTCGCCGAAAGTAGATTCGGTGAAAGTAGACATAAAATAAAATTGCGCTCTCCTAAATGAAGACTACTGCCCGGTTCCGCCTGACTTTGCTTAACGAGTTGCAAATGTTATGTTATTAAAATGACAAACCGGATTGATGAGTAGTATAATAATGATGGGTATCAGGCGAGTTTCCCTGAGCGGGGTGCTTGAGAAAACTAATGAAATATGTTGGTGTTGATTTAGGCTTGACTTACATTTAGATCTTGGTGTGAATGAGAGTTACGCCTGAGTCCCCCCTGGCATATTTCATTAGTTTTTCTCGTTCCCCGCGCGGGAAAACTGGCCTGGTACCCCTCAGTATTATACTACTACCGAAGCGCCGTGATACACACGAGGCGGGATCCCGAAGAATGACGGGTTCACGATTGTAGCATAAAGTTGACGTTTGCGTGACGTCATGTGGTAAATAAAGTACAACGTCAACCAGTTAAAAAATTTAACGTCACCTGTTGCTTCTCATAAGTTAAAAACATGTTTTTTGAAAGTCTCGTTGAATCTCTAAAAATCTCGACAAAATCGCCCAAAACGTTAGGGCGATTTCAAACGTCCTATTTTCCCCAGGCCCTGGTTCTGGATCCGTGTAGCATAGCGTAACGAAGAAATCAGAAGCGGGCCGGGTGACCGGGGCCACCTCGCCTTCGGCGAGGCGGAAGTTTCTAAAAAAAGTACTATTGCGATTACAAAAGAAGTAGTCTATTGTCGTAAAAAAGAAAACCGTAACATAGTATTGCATTAAAAAAATAAATAAATAGAAGCTTTGCAAAGAAACATCAAGACAATTGGAAATAGAAATGGTATTTCACTCGCAGGTGGTAATACACATCGAGTCAGATTATGAAAACATCTTTTATTCGCCATCTCGTTTTTCCGTAAATGCAATCGGAACTTTTCGCAGATTTCCGTATTCGGAATGGATCCAATACAATCGGAACTCTTCGCCAATTTCCGTACTCGGGAATAGTGGGAATCCCGAGTGACGGAATCCGACGAGGCAGTTCCGATTGGGATCCAATAGTGATGCCGATTGACGGAAATCGACGAGGTAAGTCCGTGCCAAACCCGAACAACTCAACCTTGGTAATTTCCGGATTTGTTACGGAAATTATATTCTAACACGACCTGTGCAGTCTTTCATATACACAAAGAAGAGAGACAACTGTATGTTATTCTACGATAAAATACGGCTGTTCCATTAATTTCCCTCGTATATTTCATCCGTTGGAAACGCCACGTTACATGACATCACTTGGTAAATATACGTCACGAAGACAAACTCAACAGTAGTTAATTACAACAAACCTTGCACTCCCCCGCCCCCCCCCCCCCTCCACCCCCACACCCCACCCCACCATAATATGCATCAGTACACATAATAACATTGATAAGCATCTTGAACAAGCTGAGAACGTTTGACTTCATACAGCGCAAGCTATATGACGTAAGCAATGACTTAATTGTTTGTCTACCAGTGTATTTAAATTCACATAACATGCGGTGTGGGAGTGTAATAACACCATTCAATATTTTCGATATTCCACTAGTGGTATAACATAACGTTAATGACGTCATGGACGTCACGTTAATGTTGTGTTCTGATGTGTTAAAGCGACAGGCAAAATGCAATTAAAGTCGATATGTGATTTATGTGATAAATAGAATCTAACATTCGTTCTCATTTTTGAATTTATTAAACTCGTTAGCTAAAATGATATAATGCTCGGCTCCAACTCATATAATAAATTCAATAATGAATGAGTACTCGTGTAAGATCCTCTATATACTGTACCGTGCAGAACTTTGCATACGGGAGCCGCCCAATGGAACAGCCTGTAAACATAGCAGCCTGATTATCTTGACCTCCGAGATAATATATAGTGCCCCCACAATAGCGTAAACAACGGGGTTACTGCTGTGTTAGAATCGAAATAATAAATACGTACCGGTATTTTATCGGTGAATAAAATAGTTAGTCGTTCGGATGCGAGTAATTAAATCACTCGTGCTAACGCTCTCGTGATTTAATTACTACGCATCCGTGCTAACGCACTCGTGATTTAATTACTACGCATCCGAACTCCTAACTTTAACGCACGACTGATTTAATTACTCACATCCGAACGACTAACTGTATTTTATTCACCGATAACATACTGTACACTGTACAAGTACGTATTTATGTTCCGGCAGCGACTCTTATATTGTCATGGTAAGGTAGTAATGAATAGTTTCTTTGAATTTTTTCACGTTGATAACGCAATCTTATAATTACACATGGTAGCAATGAACAGTTTACCTGTGTTGTAATGCACGCTTATCTGTGTTGTAATGCACGCTAGCCTAATGCAAACGCATCCCATACATGTGAGTAATTGTATTTCTGTGCTGATGTGTACTTTAGCACGTCGTGCTATAAAGGTGAATATGTAATCAATTTGTAAGGCATGTCAAGGATTCGCACACCTTGATTCAAAATGTTTGGTAGCACAAATTGGGAAGAAAGTGTCTGGTAAAAAAAAACGGTCATGGCGTGTTTACGTCTCCGTGACAACTCTTTTTTTGAATATTGTTTTAACACCCGTCACTTGGTCTGTTATTATGTTAAACTTTGTTCCCAGTTCCTACCCAGAAATAATGCTAGCTATTTTACGCTTGCGTAAAACCTTGCTTGTTTATTTCTTAAATAAAATGACACGACGTCATTGACTTGCGTCATCATAGTATGTCATCACACATTATGACGTATGTTTGTTTGTAAACAATTAGTGAGCAAAGGCGTTAGTTCAGAGAGAGCAAATGCGTTAGTACAGATTCTTTCTTTCTTTCTTGTACACACACTTTTGATTTTCAAGACAGCTTCGTTTCTGAGGATGGGTTTACCTGCAGGCTTTTTGTGCAGTTATCTGTAACGTTCACATGGTATGTCTCTCCTTTACCTGCACGGGGGATCAACGGCTTTACATCCCCAGGAATGATGGCATATGTTTACAGTAACTTTAAATATCTTGCCCGTATACGATATAAATCTAAGGGAGTAAGTTTTCAATTCATAAAAAACGTGACCCCTACCGGGAGTCGAACCCGGGACTTCTGTATCGAGATGCATGTATGTTCACCACTAGGCCATCGCATATTTTTACCGGCACAGGCACAGTGACGTTGTGGTCAATTATGATTTTTTTTTATTTAACCAGTTGCTAAGTGAATATAATTATTTAGAACAATACGAGGTCTAGATTGTCTAAAAGATGGAGGCACCAACATGTTTCTCACTGGGGTAGGAACAGCCTCCTTCTCCAATTTGACTGGCGTGTGGGGTTTGGGGAAGTATCTGGTTCGGGTTTAAAAAGTAGTTTTACCCATTTGGTTGTATAACCTTACATGTGTTGAAAACGACGGATAACACCATACAAACAAACAAACAAACAAACAAATTACCGTAATTAATATGTTCTATATCAATTAAAAACAGACATTCTTAGAGGTGACCATTTTTTTTTAAAAATCCGATTTTTTATATCCAAACATGGTTCCTGAAAATCTGAAGGCAAACGATTGAGGCTAACTGAAAGTTATATTTGAGACTTTGGCTTATACAAGCGCCCTGAACGATAACTATTGGTCGGGTTTAGACTCCACCAGAATGTACAGATTTTTTTCTTTCTTTCCTTTTAGCCGGACTGCGTAGCGAATCCAGGCTTATAGTTTGTCGATTTCCGTCTGTTTGTCTGTCCGTTGAATTCGCAATCCGGTATTCGCACCACTGTTGGTGCTTCACTTGTTTAACAAAGTTTGAGTTTGCCACTCATCACATATAAATGAAATGTTCTTATGCCAGTGTAACAGTAACTGGGAGTCCGAGGCTGTGCCGATCATCCGGTTGGTTCTGCACCTACGGAGTGGTTCAGATTTGAAGGGGATAAAAGAAATTGGGAAACTTTACCTTTCTTCTGCCTTCACTCGATCTATGCTTCTCACTGTCCTATCATTTCATTATGTTTCTACCACCGACAGGAACATTATGGTCAAATACGACACTCAGTTTCTTAAAATGTAGATGTAGAAAGTATCTTGAGCACAGCTAGTGCTGAATATCGAGATGTAGAAAGTACCTTGAGCACAGCTAGTGCTGAATATCGAGATGTAGAAAGTACCATGAGCACAGCTAGTGCTGAATATCGAGATGTAGAAAGTATCTTGAGCACAGCTAGTGCTGAATATCGAGATGTAGAAAGTATCTTGAGCACAGCTAGTGCTGAATATCGAGATGTAGAAAGTACATTGAGCACAGCTAGTGATGTAGAAAGTACATTGAGCACAGCTAGTGCTGAATATCGAGAACGGGGAATCAAATCATTCTTTTCTACATAGCATTCGATGAATTTTGGTGCATTTTCAGAATATATTGACGAAAAAACGTCGGACCCGGTGACCCACGCCCCCAGACACACTTCACTAAATTTGATTTAACCACTAAAATATTCTGAAAATGGACCACCATTCATATAATGTCATGTAAGAAACACAGAATTTCTGTGTTGTGAAAACATTGTACTTTTCTCAAGCATACATGTATCATAATAATGATTAGACAATACGTATGAATCAATTGAACACAGAAAACGTATATTTGGAAAAAAAAAGTTTATAGCTTTTTCGTAATTACATAATGTTAAAACATTGGTAGGGATCCGTAAGGAAGCTGGGTATTGTAGTTCGAAAAGAAAGTATGCATCACGGTTTATGTATCTATCTAACCACAGGAAATTGTATCTTTTAATATTTGCCTTCTGTTATTATAAGTGTGAGTGTCTATGAAGGATTCATTTGTTTACCACGGGGACCAAGACAAACGACGAGCAAATTGAAATTGCATTTTGGTGACTTTGAACTCGGATATCTCAGCGAATTTACAAGGAATCGTATTAAGAAAGGTATTGTTGGATAGGAAATTCCTTTCTGCACACGATGCACACGATGGTGTATAGTGTGCTTGCATTTGAAAAAAGTATGCGTTTGATTGACCGCAGAATAACAACACTAACATTTCACTGTTACGGTCCTTCATGCACAATTATGATAGCAGAAGGCAAATATTAAAAGATACAATTTCCTGTGTATCTAACAGACATATTGATGTAGTAGATAGTCCGACCAAGTCCGACCAATTACATGAATTAGCTCAGTTCTAGAGTATCGGAAAGGTATACCGAAGGTCGGAATAACGAAAGGGTCCCGGGGTTGAGTCCCGGTCCGGTCCGACAAACAAACATGAACTGTGCTCGCCCTATAGGTTTAACCTATTTCATATTATGTGAGTGCAAGGAACGATAACTCCGCGTGGGGACTGAAACATAGGTTGAAAAATTGACAGTGAACTTAGTGAACAATTAATAAGATAGGTGTGTATGACTTGCAGAGCTTAAAAGGACATAACATTCAGAATAAAGCTAAGTTATTATTTATGTGTAGGAGGTCATGGTGTCCGCGGATACGATGGCCTATGCGTAGGAGGCCCGATGGCCTATGCGTAGGAGGCCATGGTGTCCGCAAGGCCATTAACATTCAGAATAAAGCTAAGTTATTATTTATGTGTAGGAGGTCATGGTGTCCGCGGATACGATGGTCTATGCGTAGGAGGCCCGATGGCCTATGCGTAGGAGGCCATGGTGTCCGCAAGGCCATGGTGTCCGTAGGGGGCGTGTTAACGTTATGTGATCGAGTGTAAGGTGGTGTTATAGTGTTATGGTGTGTTAATGAGCCGTTAAACAAGATTCAGTTCAATTCAATTTCCTTATTTAGTCAATATTTCACCACCCAGTAAGTTATAATACCAACATTCCCCTATAGCCCCCCCCCCCCCCCCCCCCCCCCCCCCCCCCCCCCCCCCCAAACCCCTACCACCACCCCGCCCACCATCCACCCACCCACAATAACTTATAATACACCTTCAACTTTCTCTGGGGCGACTCTAAATAACCTATACTGTATTGATGAGCCGTTAAACAAGTATTCAGTCCAATTCAATTTACTAATTCAGTAATTATTTCTCCAGCCAATATGCAATAACACCACCTTGGCCGGTGCGGACTCCATGGCCTCCAACACATAAATAATAGCTTTATTCTCAATTTTATTTCCTTTTTGGCTCGTCAAATAGCTAATCAAGCTGTTGATTGTAAACACCGGCTGATCGTCTGTCAATGCGCTTCATAGTCTAAGAAAATAGAATTTGCATCGAGATTATAGGTACATCGCGAACATGATACTTGAGGATACGTTTGTAAATTACAAGACGTCGCTAAAAGTTACAAAAGTTATTTCCCTTATATACAATTACGCCATTTGTAAACTAGAAAGTCGACAAATCGAGCGTAATATGATATATTTCAACATATCCAAGGACTTCTGCAAGACACAGTCCTTGACGTATTTATGGCAACAGAAAAAAACTTTGATTTGTCTTTAGAAGGTTCGTCTTTAAACATCTGTAAAGTTTAATAGCTGTAAGTTTGGAAACTGAGTTAGAAAATGACGTCGGAAATATAGGGAAATGCCAATGTTTTGTATTCACCTATGATCCTATCTACTGAATGAACAATCGGTTACACGAAACACCCAAATCTACCTATTTCCCCCAAATCCACCAAAATCTACACCAAATCTACCGCTACAGTAAAACTGATGGGGTCATTGTCGTACCAGGTACTACAAAAAGGCACCCGGGGTACATTTTTGCATATAGAAATGTACCCGAAAATCATCCAAATCCAAAAAGGCCACCAAATATACATAAATGTACCCGAGGCAAAATACAATGTTGTAAAACGCGGCCGTAACGCGTACTGTTACTTCACGGAAACGAAACTGTCATTGTTTACAAAGTTTAATCGATTCAGTTTTTAAAAGCCTCTCGCAGTTGCCTCCACCTTAAAGGAATGCAGTTGGTCTAAATATTTGACTCAACAGTAAGTCAACTCTTCTTGAATGACAAGCTGCATATTTGTTTACTTTTTTGCGCGGGTTTGATGATTTACAACTTCCGATTTTACGACAATACGTTCTATATTTTATTACTAACTATGGCAGCCTAAATATGTTTTAAAAACAATAGCGCATTTGGTAATGATAAACAATATTGTTTAAAGAGTTGTTTTATCAAGTTCCAAATTGTTTCAATTCCTCCAATGAGATCTTGTTTGTCCGTGTACGTGTACGTATTTGGGGGCCGTTCTGGGATTCAAAGATTTTCGGGTACGGTTCTGTATACATGAATGTACCCCGGGTACCTTTCTGTAGTACCCGATACGACAATGACCCCATCAGCTACAGTAAACCTTCCAAATCCACATCAAATCTGCCTTTATATATGTAATCCAAGCCTTCTGCCAGGCCTTCCAAACCTCCGGATAAAAATCCGGACTCAAGATCTCCGGATTTCGTTTTTCACGGGAGGGGGTGGTGGGGGAGGGTCAGTTTAGGGAGTGCATAGTGTTAATTTTCTTATAGACACATTTAGGATGCATTGTGCATATATAATGTGAGAAAGCTGTTTGTAGTTTGTGTTATTAATATTAGCTGTCAGAGTATTGAATTGGGGGATGTTAAATGTGGCATTTATTTGTAATTATGATGATATATTGAAACCGAAAGTAGGTAGTCTGTACCTATTGTTTGGGGCGCTTGTTTCAGCCAAAGGTTTTTCTGCAGTAAATTGAGCAATTTACATAACACGCACATCAGTTATAATTATATCATTAGAACTGGCATTTTTAGTGGTAAATAAAACTACTTTAATTTTGAAAATCGGTTGAGAAATAAATATTTTACAGCCAAAATATTTTTTTGATGGGTCTTTTCCTATGTAAATTCCTTGTTGGTGGAACAGCAGAAAATTAAGAAATTTCAAATAACTTCAGTTAGCCTTCATATTTTGCTATAAAACTGTTAGGGTGTCTTAATTTACTAATATCCAACAATTTAAAATCTTTTTTGGATAAAAATTCTAAAAAAAAAAAAAATCTAATTTTTCATGCAGCAGAATTTTTGTTCATGCAGCAGAATTTTGCATTGAAAATGACCCATCAAAAACAACTATCGCGCATGAAATTTTTATTTCTCAACCGATTTTGAAAAGTAAGGTATTTTTATTTACCACTGAAAATGTCTGTTTCACTGTCACATACAACTTATTTAGGTAGTAGATTAATTTTATCTTAAAAGACCAAAAACCCTTTGGCTGAAGCAAGCGCCCCAAACAATAAGATCTTGTTGATGTTCCTGACATTACCAATTACTCAAAGATCATAATTCTTGTGTTTCGTAAATTGTTTTAACACTGTCATATATGGCCTACTTATCTATTAGTGGTTCATTTTCATTCCAAGAAGACGCATTTTGTAATAGGAATATAAATTTAAAAAAAGGAATAACAAATCAACATGTTACTTTAATATCTTTTAAATAAAAATGAAACATTTAACGGACTCACGTCTTTTTTTGTTTCTTTTTTAGTTTGTTTTTGACAAATCCGACTGAACGCAGGGATCTCTCTCATGTCTCTAGGCCGCAATTCCGTGATATTCTCGCATAAAAATCTCAAAAATCGCATGAAAAAAAGACAAATGGAACAAATTGTTGCACCGAGTTCGGGAAATCCATTTTCACCATTTCGGTTTGTAATGAACATATATTTATTTATATTTCATTTAAAATCTTCTCAAGTAATTTTTTCAGATCCATTTATTCGTGATTAAAACATATAAAATGAGAAAATTATCAAATTATTCGAAAATCACATGAAAAAAATCAAAACGACATTGTTAATATTAAAAGATACAATTTCCTGTGTATCTAACAGACATATTGATGTAGTAGATAGTCCGACCAAGTCCGACCAATTACATGAATTAGCTCAGTTCTAGAGTATCGGAAAGGTATACCGAAGGTCGGAATAACGAAAGGGTCCCGGGGTTGAGTCCCGGTCCGGTCCGACAAACAAACATGAACTGTGCTCGCCCTATAGGTTTAACCTATTTCATATTATGTGAGTGCAAGGAACGATAACTCCGCGTGGGGACTGAAACATAGGTTGAAAAATTGACAGTGAACTTAGTGAACAATTAATAAGATAGGTGTGTATGACTTGCAGAGCTTAAAAGGACATAACATTCAGAATAAAGCTAAGTTATTATTTATGTGTAGGAGGTCATGGTGTCCGCGGATACGATGGCCTATGCGTAGGAGGCCCGATGGCCTATGCGTAGGAGGCCATGGTGTCCGCAAGGCCATTAACATTCAGAATAAAGCTAAGTTATTATTTATGTGTAGGAGGTCATGGTGTCCGCGGATACGATGGTCTATGCGTAGGAGGCCCGATGGCCTATGCGTAGGAGGCCATGGTGTCCGCAAGGCCATGGTGTCCGTAGGGGGCGTGTTAACGTTATGTGATCGAGTGTAAGGTGGTGTTATAGTGTTATGGTGTGTTAATGAGCCGTTAAACAAGATTCAGTTCAATTCAATTTCCTTATTTAGTCAATATTTCACCACCCAGTAAGTTATAATACCAACATTCCCCTATAGCCCCCCCCCCCCCCCCCCCCCCCAAACCCCTACCACCACCCCGCCCACCATCCACCCACCCACAATAACTTATAATACACCTTCAACTTTCTCTGGGGCGACTCTAAATAACCTATACTGTATTGATGAGCCGTTAAACAAGTATTCAGTCCAATTCAATTTACTAATTCAGTAATTATTTCTCCAGCCAATATGCAATAACACCACCTTGGCCGGTGCGGACTCCATGGCCTCCAACACATAAATAATAGCTTTATTCTCAATTTTATTTCCTTTTTGGCTCGTCAAATAGCTAATCAAGCTGTTGATTGTAAACACCGGCTGATCGTCTGTCAATGCGCTTCATAGTCTAAGAAAATAGAATTTGCATCGAGATTATAGGTACATCGCGAACATGATACTTGAGGATACGTTTGTAAATTACAAGACGTCGCTAAAAGTTACAAAAGTTATTTCCCTTATATACAATTACGCCATTTGTAAACTAGAAAGTCGACAAATCGAGCGTAATATGATATATTTCAACATATCCAAGGACTTCTGCAAGACACAGTCCTTGACGTATTTATGGCAACAGAAAAAAACTTTGATTTGTCTTTAGAAGGTTCGTCTTTAAACATCTGTAAAGTTTAATAGCTGTAAGTTTGGAAACTGAGTTAGAAAATGACGTCGGAAATATAGGGAAATGCCAATGTTTTGTATTCACCTATGATCCTATCTACTGAATGAACAATCGGTTACACGAAACACCCAAATCTACCTATTTCCCCCAAATCCACCAAAATCTACACCAAATCTACCGCTACAGTAAAACTGATGGGGTCATTGTCGTACAGGTACTACAAAAAGGCACCCGGGGTACATTTTTGCATATAGAAATGTACCCGAAAATCATCCAAATCCAAAAAGGCCACCAAATATACATAAATGTACCCGAGGCAAAATACAATGTTGTAAAACGCGGCCCGTAACGCGTACTGTTACTTCACGGAAACGAAACTGTCATTGTTTACAAAGTTTAATCGATTCAGTTTTTAAAAGCCTCTCGCAGTTGCCTCCACCTTAAAGGAATGCAGTTGGTCTAAATATTTGACTCAACAGTAAGTCAACTCTTCTTGAATGACAAGCTGCATATTTGTTTACTTTTTTGCGCGGGTTTGATGATTTACAACTTCCGATTTTACGACAATACGTTCTATATTTTATTACTAACTATGGCAGCCTAAATATGTTTTAAAAACAATAGCGCAATAGTTAATGATAAACTAATATTGTTTAAAGAGTTTGTTATTTATCAAGTTCCAAATTGTTTCAATTCCTCCAATGAGATCTTGTTTGTCCGTGTACGTGTACGTAATTTGGGGGCCGTTCTGGGATTAAAAGATTTTCGGGTACGGTTCTGTATACATGAATGTACCCCGGGTACCTTTCTGTAGTACCCGATACGACAATGACCCCATCAGCTACAGTAAACCTTCCAAATCCACATCAAATCTGCCTTTATATATGTAATCCGAGCCTTCTGCCAGGCCTTCCAAACCTCCGGATAAAAATCCGGACTCAAGATCTCCGGATTTCGTTTTTCACGGGAGGGGGTGGTGGGGGAGGGTCAGTTTAGGGAGTGCATAGTGTTAATTTTCTTATAGACACATTTAGGATGCATTGTGCATATATAATGTGAGAAAGCTGTTTGTAGTTGTGTTATTAATATTAGCTGTCAGAGTATTGAATTGGGGGATGTTAAATGTGGCATTTATTTGTAATTATGATGATATATTGAAACCGAAAGTAGGTAGTCTGTACCTATTGTTTGGGGCGCTTGTTTCAGCCAAAGGTTTTTCTGCAGTAAATTGAGCAATTTACATAACACGCACATCAGTTATAATTATATCATTAGAACTGGCATTTTTAGTGGTAAATAAAACTACTTTAATTTTGAAAATCGGTTGAGAAATAAATATTTTACAGCCAAAATATTTTTTTGATGGGTCTTTTCCTATGTAAATTCCTTGTTGGTGGAACAGCAGAAAATTAAGAAATTTCAAATAACTTCAGTTAGCC